>CAEFZY010058486.1:0-17180 GCA_903066815.1 Brachyrhaphis roseni
ATTGAACTTGTGAGTTTGTGGATAGTTTCTGCTTGAATTTCTTTGCAGGATGTCAGAATATCTTCCCAGAGCTGCTGGTTTGATATGAACTGCATTCCACCTTCAGATCTTCTGCTTGAGGAAACTCCAAAGGTTCTCAATAGGGTTGAGGTCAGAGGTCGATGGTGACCACACCATGAGTTTCTCCCCTTTCATGCCCATAGCAGTCAATGACACAGTGGTATTCCTTGCAGCATGAGATGGTGCATTGTCATGCATGAAGATGATTTTGCTACAGAAGCTACGGCTCTTCTTTTTGAACCATGAAAGAAAGTGATCAGTCAGAAAGTCCAGATACTTTGCTGAGGTCATTTTCACACCTTCGGGGACTCTGAAGGGGTCGACCAGCTCTCTCTCTCTCTCTCTCTCTCCCCATGATTTCAGCCCAAAGCATGACTCCACCACCTCCTTGCTGACGTCACAGCCGTGTTGGGATGTGGTGGCCATCCACCACCAATCCACTACTGCGTCCATCTGGACCATCCAGGGTTGCACAGCAGTCATCAGTGAACAAGTCTGTTCAAAAATTTATCTTCATGTACAGCTGGGCCCACTGCCACTGTTTCTGCTTGTGAGCTCTGGTTAGGGGGCAAATAGTAGGTTCATGCACAGCAAGCCTCTGGAGAATCTTCCACCTTAAATCCAATTTGCAAAATAATTTGGAACACGGTGTAGAAACTTCCATTAGTCCCAATATGTGTGAAATGTTCACAATTAAAACTTTAGAGCAATGTTTATAAGCAGGCTTAAGATTACATATTTGTTTGTTACACCGACTACTGCTGCTTCTGGAGAGGATTTATTTAAAACAACAAAACAAAGCTTTTAGGAGTTTAATCTTTTAAAGAAACTGCTAAGGATCTAAGATTTATGTCTGTTGTCGTTACACCTTACAAATCCCAGTAACTCATGTAGGAACATTTCAGAGCCACCGCCGTTGCTAGCAGAGGAACGCGGTGCAGTGTGAGTAATTAGGGTTTTGTTTGGCAGTGTCTCTGAAGCCTTTTGCCTCTGTAGATAATCCTTACAGGAAAACACAATGCATTTGTCTGAGCTATGAGGGAACTGTGAACTCAGGCCTGAGCCTGGAAGCTGCCTGTGAAGAAAATGAATGAACACCCACATCTGAGACAAAGCGCACAGCTACAGAAGCAAGCAGGAAGAGCTAACGAGAGGCAGAACATACTGCAAGTTTTGTGTCACAAAACTTGAATTTGAAGCCAATTTATGTTCTAAAACAGTGTTAGTTTATTCTTTTAATTAAACAATATGTTAAGAAATAAAGCTTGAATATTACATTATATCCAATATATTGGATATTTCCCTCCTTTAGCAATAAACACCGACTTTTTTTTTTACTAACATTTAAGTTTGCATGATGTTCTGAAATGTGACAAACAATTTCTCACATCACTGTATTTTTACCTTTTTGAAATAGTTTTTTTTTTTTTTTTCATTTTTCTAACATTTAAATGCTTCTAAACTCAAAACTCAAACTCCACCAAAATCCAAAGGCAGCTTTGAGATGGGGAAGATCACTGAGAAATGAAGCTGGGAACAGGAAAATAAAGGCTGCGCAGGAAATTAATAGAAACAGATTTAACCATTACAAATCAGCAGCTGTGAGGAGATCAACACCACAGAGCTGAAGGAAATTGACTAATGACAGATCTGTGAAGAGAAAGTAAGCAAAGGGGAATAACCGATAATCACAAAATAATTAAATCTACAACTAAACATAAATGAGAAAGACAAGAGGCAAATATTCAAAACAGAGGTTTAAGACAAAATCAAGGTCAAAATCAATGGGGTCACAGCAGGCGCCTGGACAGTGGAGCAACTGCTGCTTTTTCCATCACTCCCTAAAGTTGATAAAATTCACAAAGTCTTTATTTGTCATTGTAGTTTTTTAAACTAGCAAAACAAAAAATAGTTATGCGAGAAATAAGTGCTAAGTTACTTCTCCAACTCACAGCACAAAATTAGTTTGGTTTTAATCTAATTTCTTCAGCTTGGCCGCTTAAAACCATGAAGAGGAAAGGTAGGATCAACAGCATTTCAGTCAGCTGGATCTTTTTTATTTGCAGTAAGAGTGATAAAATACAATACAAAACTTTCCACGTCACAACAGAGCTACCAGCCATTGACATTCACCAGCAGGGACAAACATCTGCTATTCCTCCCTACCTTTAGAAACAGAATGTAATAGATTGTTTTAGAAATATTTCTCACTGTAAAAGCTTTGAATCGACCTAAACATCAAGGTCTCAAAACCAAGGTCAGGGTAAAATTTAAAACCTCAACACAGTCTTCACCTCCAGGAAGGGACCGTTTCAATAGCTAAGAGCCCAGACCCTCTGCACAAAGCAACTGGTGTAAAATTGTTTTATAAACCTTTCTTTTTCCATGCTACTCCATTGTCATCACTAAATACGAAACCAGAATTGCTCTTTGCCTTGTTGTGCTCAGACTGTAACCGTTGCATGAGGCCAACTTGGCAAGTCTTTGTTCAAATTCTCGGATAACAAGCCAAGGTGCTCCAACCAGACTCTCCAATTCAGCTGCCAGGTCCACAAAATGCGACCACCATGATAATAAACCTTGATAATTTCACCTTGGACAAGAGAGGAAAAGAAATATACAACATTTAAGCAAAGTATGAAAACTGAAAGACAACATTCACACCAAGTGAACAGCCTTTTCATTAAAACCTTCAGCGGACTCTGCATAGTAGCGTCACGTCTGCAGTAAAAGTTTATGCACAGATATGCCTTTCTGGATGGTGGATGATAGCTCATGTGTCATAGCTGCAGGCCTATCACTTGCTTAGTTTCCTGCAGTGTGAGCCAATATGTTCAGCAGACATAGATGTGGGCATTGCCTAATGGAATCCAGTCAGCACGCCTGATACAATCACCAAGTCACACTGCCAAGCCTCGATAATACCGGGCTCTCTCCATCTTTGGAGCCAGAGCAAGTGTCCTGGAGAGCCCTGCAAGATGTTACATATTAATACTTCTCAACAAACGCCGGCTGATAAGCAGCCTGGGTATAAATTTTTCTTTTACTGCAATCACTTCGCCACAGGTTTCCAACAACATCTCAGTCTTTTTTTTTTTTTTCCTTCCATGGACGCGTATCTGAAAACAAATGCTTCGACCTTGGTAACCCGTACTTCCTAAAAAAATCCATCTTCACACGGCAGAGATAGTGGAATGTCTTTCAGAGTATTTTGGGAAACGAATCGGGTATATGATTGTTTTATTAAAAGAAGCGTTTGGTAGATCATGGGGAGTGACGTTGCAGAACATAATAATTGTCAGAGGATAATTCAGGAGTCTTCAACTGACAATCACAAACTGCAACTTTTAGATGTATGAGTGCGTCAACACATTGAGAAATCTAGGGTTTTCAACATCGTATCATATTTAATCAGACAATGTAGAAAAAAAACTTTATTTTGTCACGTTTTAACTACAGCCTTCAATATATTTAGGTCAACACAATGTAGCAGAAAATTGCAAATTTGGGGGGAAAGAATGCAAACATTTCACCATTAACAGCTAATGTGTGGGGGGTTTTTTACCTCCTTGGAGCTGGGCTATTTGAATGTAAAATGAGAAGTGAAACAAAAATAAATAAGTAACCGCACAGCTCCTTGGCTCACTCCATTTTTCTTTCACCAAGAGAAAATAAAAATCATACTCTACCCCTCATCAAATATGAATTGCAGTTTATAAGATCACATTTAAAATTCCGACTCATAGTTCACGCTTTCCCAAATGTTGTTAGTAGTCGTTGCTGCTTTTTATATATATACACATTTCAGGGGCCAAACACACAAAAAGACAGAGCTTGCATACAAATTTGTGTCCTCGAACGCTCACACAAACACAACTATGACGGTGTTAAATGATGAAATAACAGAGAGGAGCTGCTGTATTTGAATGGATATGTATTTAAATGTGTGCTCCAACTATCCCGGCGCTGCATGAGTTATGAGACCGCCTGATCACTTGTCACTGGCTGGCGTAAGGGAATGGGGCATGTGTCATATCTTGTTTAAGCAGCCTGATGCAGTGTGCGTGGGCGTGTATGCATGTGTGTGAGTGTGTCGACTGTTCACAGCGACTCCTCTGCTTCTAGTTGCAGCTCCTGTTATTCAACGGTTCCTCCCCTCCGGCTGTTAGCTGACTTGGGAAGTTTCCCGCCGGATACAGTGACGACAGCTGGCATCCACGTTTTGCAGGGAGGTAAAAAGAAGTCAGCTGAGGAGACGTCGCAAGCGTTACCTTTCGCTTTCTCTGGCTCGGCCTCCGTCTGTACGTGAGACAGGCTCCCTGTAGCCTTCAAACTATCCTGCGATGCGGTTTACATCTCAAGAGGGCCAAAGCCCGACATCAATTCCAGCACACGTGTGCCAGGAGACCTGTGCCGGTATCTTCTCTAAATCCAACTCTTGTGGGTCTAGAAGTCCTTCAAACTCCAAAAACAAACCCCCAAGAGGAAAACAAAGTAGATGCAGAAAAGTTTGACTCTCCCTGTTAGTGGCCCGCTGCATGAAATGATCAAAACATATTAATTATTCATGACGCAGAGGAGATTCTGGATCTGTGATGTGTGGAAAGCATCAGCGGGATACTTGAAACTGTGATTTCGCTTCCTGGTAAAATCTACAATAATTAAAAAATAAAAAGTAAAATTCTATTCAAGCCACTTGAATTTTTTTTTACACATATTGTGATGCAGCAGTAATCTGGTAACTCTACAGAAGCTGCAGAAACTCACAAGCCAGGTGGGAGATTCTGTCAGCGAGAAACATTTTTAGTTATGCACCAATCTTAAGGAGGAATAACATTGTAGGGGACATACAAAACATCTGGAAGAAGATTCACTTTCTGGTAGACAGGTGTGCCAGTTAGAGCTGATTGGAAGCTAAACACAGGACAATCCTTGAAGAAAACATTTCAGAGGTTTCCAGAGAATGGGAAGGACATTCAGAGTTGTAATGGAACAATTTAGATTGTGTCTTACAATGATTCAGTCGTGGCCTTGAACATTTATTTTCACAAATACTCTCAATCAAATCTGGGCTGTTTTGTAAAAACCTCAGTTTCTGGTAGCGATATATAGTGGACTCTCTGGTATCCGGCACATTGCTAAAATCTGTGAATACTTGAGAACCTTTCTAAAAATGCTTATAGCTGTCTGTTGTAATACTTTAAACACTACATTTACCTTAATATGCATTAATATGCAAAGTGGAAACCGTCTCAGCAATACCACACAAGTTACCTTCCACAGACTTCCTTCCTTATCTGCTCTTGGGGCTACAGCCAATCAGCACCAAGGAACATAAATGCCGCTTCTGGATTGGCCGTTTTTGCAAAGACCAGCCGATAGTATATCAAAATAGCATTGAGCGGAAGCGGAGGTATAGCTGAGGTATTTGGATTCCCAATCTGCAGTTTTTTTCCCTCAAATATTTTAGATATGCTCTACAGAAACGTTCTGAATGGCATTACTTGTAAGCGGGTGTAGTCAATAAATGGATGCATTAATTTTCCACTTCAAAGTTATGCAAAGTTAATTGTTGATCAGTAACTTAAAATTGTGACAAATTACATTGAAGCTTGTGATTGTAACACAATATTAAAATGCTGTAGCGCCAGGCTTTTGCAAGGCATCGTACAAAGATTCACCCAACAAAAGAATCATTTTCATGACATCAAATTATTTTAGTTTTGTTTTCTTATGATGAACTCTTCCCACCATGAGCATAAAACATAGGACATAGGTTTCCCATTATTACTTTATCTCCTATGTGAACTGAGCAAGACAATGCCTAATGATATTTCATTCAAAGTTTTCTTTTGACGCTTAACTTCACTGCGTCTCTTTTGTCTGCTTCAGGCACTGGGAGTAATGCGCTAGAAAAGATGAATAGCGCAGCACATATTTAGAGATCATGGCGGGCAGAATGACACGCACGGCTTCATCTGGCAACGAACGACGCAGGAGAACAATTTGGTTGCTGGCAACTGCATGATGTTTCTCATGAGGCACGTTTACATCAGTTTTGTGTTTCTTCACTGAGTTTTAGAGAAAGAAAATAAAATCTGTAGAAAAGTAGTCAATCTAAAGTTACAGCTTCCTCTACAAAAACTACATTATTTTTGATTGCAGAAGAGCAAGCTGTCATGGTCAGCAGGAACAGAACATCACAGAAGGTAAGAGAAGAATCCAGCAAGGACCAATGAAAATCAGTCAGCTTAAATACAGAGGAGTTGTGATTAGTGACATGGAAACCAGATGGCTCTAATTAGGGAAATGCTGAACAGCTGAGCAGGAGAGGTAGTTGAAGGAGACTAATAAACACAGAGAGCTGAACTTAGACACAAAATGATCCACAAATCAATAGAAAAAATATGAACAAATTTCAACACCAATTCAAATTATGCAGAGAAAAAGAAGACAAAAAAAACTTAACACAATGGAATTAAGCTGTATGGAAACACAGTAACAACAATATACAACTGTAATGAACTGAGTACGGAAAGACCTTACTGACAGTAATAAACAGATTTGAAAATGATTTTAGTGGCGTGCAAAATCAATGATCCCCTTAAAAATTAAGTAATCAATTGGTAAAAGTTGCTAAAAAAAAAAAAAACATCTTCCTAAAAGATAAGAATGATGATCTTGTAATATATAAGACTGAAGGAAAACAAAGATAGATACAAAAAAAAGGGTAATTATATCACATAGTAAATCTGCATACGAGTCTCAAGCTAAAGGCTTTCTCTTCATTAATTCATGCAGTTATTGATAGAAGGGCAGTTCAAGATGAATCAAAAGTGACAATGGAGCAAAATGGTGCCGCAAAGACCCGGCGGCATGAATAACAATCTAAATCAAATATTAAATTCATTCAAAAGGCGATGACAGTGGCACTGACAGTGTAATCAATCCACATTCTGGTCTGATCAATTGTGGAGCAGCTCAAACAAAAGAGGCCAAATGAAGAAAGAAGTCGATTCCTCCACTGCTCTGAACACCATCTCTCTCTCCGTCTTTCCCCCGCCTGTTTATTAATGTTTCCTTCCACTCATTTTTTAACTTTCTGGCCAGTATTTTCCATTTTTGCTCGACCACATGAAACAGTCTGCCGTTTAAGAGCAGTTTGTCTGTGTCTCACAACAAAGGAGAATGTGAACGCCTTATAATTCACTCTGTGACGGATTCCATCCTCTTGATATCAGTGTTTCTTGCCAGTTTGGGCCACATTGCTTGCAAAATGGAATGAAAAGTTCACAATTTATTCACAAAGTGACGATACTTATAAATAACCAAAATTTGTGATGACTGTTGATTCCATTGCTCTCACATAGATGGACAGTTTTTTTTTTACATAAGAGCTTGTTTTTCAATAAAAGTATTTTGTACTACACAGGTAAGAAGGCTCCAGTTTGACCTCATCTCCAATTTTAGATCACCGGTTAATGAGAGTGCATGTGTTTCATTTTTAATGACTTTGCTGGATTTCTGCACAAAACGTTGAGTTCTTCCTTAAACGTCCTTAAACATTATCATAATTCTTACATTTTGCTAATGGAAGAAGAAATTAAAGCTCCAAATGCTTTAGTTACCTTAATGAGGGGCAGTTCAGTTTGCTGAATATATTGCTAAAATTATATACAATGTATGAGGTTTTTGGCAGATTTACTTGGATTTAAAAAAAAAAAAAAAAAGCTTTGACACCAAAAGCAGGAAAAATTACAGAGCAATAAAATTTATTTTGTCTCCAACTGAAGCTAAATTTAGATATAGAATAACAGTCAAAACCAGAGATTATAAGATGCTCCATGGTACTGGCCCTCTGCACTTTCAGTATTCAGTTCAGTATTTATGAATTATGTAACTCCAAATTATTTGCAGACAACTCCTATTTGTGAAAGGTAAAGTTTATTTTACTTTTTTTAAAGAAAACCAGAATAATTTGTTCAAGGAAAGATTTTGAGTGCTGCTAATGTGCTGCGTACAAGTATGGCAGTTTCTAGAATCAGTGTGTTGTTTCCATTATTAGTTCCACTTAAGTGTTTTTCAGATTTAAGACAGCTGAAGCTATTAGCAGGCAGGCATTTCTTCACACCCCCAGTTTCACTCTATCACTCTTTGTCCTTGTGGGTGATTAGAATGTACTCCGCTTGTCTGTCTGCCTGCTCATTAATCACACTGCGAATGACTGAGTCCAACACTAAATATACAGTTTGTCCTCATCTGGGCTCGCAACACAAAGTGCTTCTGCAGCAGAAACCTTCTGGTCAGAAGTGCAAGTTCAGGAGTCTGCCAGTGCACAAGTGAGAGCAAACATCTGGATGAAACAGGGGCAAGTAATGTGGATGAAATCTTGAGTGGACCCACTAGATTTAATACTTCCCCTGTCTAAGCCAAGAAGGAAACAACAGTGTTCTCATGACAGAAGGATTATGCATGAATTTGAATGTAAACAAATTTGTTATCTTTGCAGTATCCTTATCAATATTCCAATCTCTCAAATGCATATCAGTCTGACAAGGAGAGAGGAGGCTTCTGGAAGGCTCAAAGGATTGAAGTACAAGTCTACCTCATGTATCATTGGCATGCTTCTGCATTTGCACATTTTTAACACCACTTTAGACTCATTCAATTTTCCATTTTGTAATTTAGGATTTTCCTGTGCAGGCTGATGCCAGTCGGAGGGGGCAAGGACAAACACGCATGATGAAAAACACTTACAGTCTACTTTGAAGGATGGTGATGATGATATAACACACTTTACTTTGTCACCGGAAACATGACGTACTAATGATCCCTGAGTGAGATTATCACTGCTTCAGTTTCAGGTCAAATTTCTTCACAAATAAAGGAGATGCTACTAATTAAGTCTGAAAAAACGGTTTGGCTCATAACAGTGGAAAATCACAACTGGTAGTTTAGATGTTTTCTTGTGCTAAAGTGAAAGACAGGGAAGCAAAACATTTTATTGGAAATTTATCTCCCTTTGAACAGAGTTAAGGTGTTTACACACGTTCATGCTGTTCTGAAAGAAACTATACATAAAGTTAAGCCCAATACTATTCAGAACCTTGGTAAATTTAAGTTTAAAGCACGGTTCTTCTGACTGGAAGTAATACTGACATTTAGAGCTGGACTCCAAACTTGAAGGTAATAAATAATCTTTAGCTGAAGTTAAATATTAGCGTGGTGGCAAAATGGCCTTCCTCTCTATGACTGGGAGCTCATCACTTAAAGATAAATTATTAAATTAGCAGTGGTAGCATGCTAACAACTAGTCAGCAATGATTAGAGTTTGATTGCCTCAATCAAGTTATTTTTTTTTATTTATCATTTCACAGGGAATTGAATTTGTCATGGATTTTTTTTTATGGAATGTAGAAAAATTGTTGTTGTTTTCTAGCAACTGTTGAAGCGTTAAAAACAAGCTGGTAAAAATTACGATAGAAATCTTGTCAGGTTTTTATTGCTTATGTACTCTTTTAAAATTATTAATTGACTTTGTTTTACAAAATGATATTACAGAACTTGTATCGGACTATTTTTGCTTGCTCTTTGAACAGATCCACGCTAGCTGTTTAGTTACTGGGACAGAGCTATGCTAACTGGAAGGACAAAGCTGCGCTATCCGATTTAGGACAGCATAACTCTGTCACGTCAGACTTGGATTTAATCAGTCTTGGAGCAAACAAAGGTGGCAAAAGATGCAAACATTGACACTGATGTTTCACGGGGAAAAAACACCTGCTGTAATGAGAGCAGACATTTTGCTCTCATGCTCCAGTGGTGCCAACAGCTTATGACAGTTAAACAACAAAAAAGGATACTTGTGATTCAGAAGAGAGCATTCATCAGTCAGCTTCACATGAAATTCAAATAAATTGACAATGTGCCTGATGAACTTAATCACTCAACTGCCAAATCAGATCAAGTCTTCTGGGAGAAGCTGTTTTTTACATAAAGCCGAATGCCAGCTGATGTGTAATCTCTTGTGACTGGTGGAAATGATTAAAAACCAAGGACACTTTAATGAGGACCTTTTATAATAATCTGCCTTTTTTCTAATTATCATGCTTTAATAGGTGTCTACATTTAAATGCCAGCTCAGGGGCAGCCATTTACCTGCAGCTAAAGCCCACATAAGCCATTACCTCTGGATGAATCACTGTCAGAGTAAATGAGGTTTCCACATTAATTTAAATCTAAACAAACTAATTTCTTTTCAGACTATTACGTGTCTGATGAGTCACCCACCAGCTGAGGAGGAGAAAACAGTGCTGGGATGTTTAGTTCTCAATATCGGCTCTTTGATAAATCTAAATAAAAACATCAACATCTGGCCCATCAAACACAGATTTATCTTGTGAGATATATTTATCCTCTAAAGGACCTCTCTTGGAAAATCACTCTTAAGGGGAGAAAAGAATCTCAGTTTTATAGTGAAATTCGGGGAAAGGGACGACATTAGCTTGCCAGTTGAATGCATTAAAAGCATCAGAAATGTGGGAAACAATATACTGTATATGTTTTATGGCTGCAGATGGTCCTGGTGTGGTAGAAAAAAAATGCATTTGCATCATTTTAGATTGTATTAGAGACAGCCTAACTCTAAGCTGAGGACCACACTGTAAAACTTCAGCCACATCAACGAGTTAAATTATGATTAATTTCTAGGATATATTGTAATCTGTTGCATTGCATTTTTTTGGATGGTATAACAAATAAAACAAATCAAATCAAAAAACCTCAAAATAAAAAACATATCTTCTGTATGTAGTCCAAAATGGACTACAGACAAGAATCTTTCTTTGGCAAACATATTTTAATTTAACCAGAATAGCGTCTTCTTTTGCCTTGTTGTAAAAAGAAATAGAGAAAAATTATTGTCTTTAAGGAAACAGAAATTATTCCAAAGTCTCAAAAAAAAACTGTAAAACTTTTTTAATCAGTAGCATCTTTAAATAGATTGGTTGCAAACCATTAAACATGAGTGAATAGTTCATTATAAGCTATCTTAAAAATGTTAATATCACAGAAATGTGAATTATCTTCCTAAATGGCTCTGATACAATCTGATTCTGTCATCATTACGAAAGATAATTTTCTAAAAAAGTGTCATTCATAGTCATTGGACTATTTAAATATGTTCCTACTAAAAACAACAGCAACAATCTTTGCTTATTTTGATGAGTTTATGAGCCTCCAGGGTGAATTTTCCCTCCAGGTAATCATCAGTCTCTAGGTGTGTGGAAGTGTGTTTTCCTCTGACAGGTTCTGTTGCTCAGGAGGATGCCAGCAGTTCACTTGCAGCTCGGGTAGATGGATACGAAGCCTGAAAAGTCAACATGGAAACGTCGCATTTCTGCAGGAGCCGGCAGAGGAACAAGTCTCAGAACAGGATATTTGAAGTCACTGCAGCTCCATATATGTTTTCCAGCGCAGGGTTAAGGTTATAAAAACAGAGCCGCTGAGTTCAAACAGTAAAATGCTTTCGGGCAAGGCTGAAACTACAGAGGATGCATCATAACCAAGATATCTTATTTGCCTTTATGCATGTCGGAGTGGTTGTCACCCCGACTCCTACACTCCCCCGTGACATTTCAATTTGAGCCACAATAATTCTTTGGATTGCAACTCACATTTCACACATGATTTCACATTTCCCTTCACGTTTCTTGAAGAACGCTTGTGTTTGCTTGAACAATTCCCATTAATAGCTCCGCAGAGTGTTTTTGCTGTGGATTGGACAGCCATAATGTGTATGAAGCCACTTCATAAACCAGCTTTACTCTGTTTCACAGGTCATATAGCTTTAGAAATGTGAGACTTTGCAAGGACTAGAGCAAAGGGATTCGTTGAAAAGCGTAGCATTGTACCAGGAGGAGCAACTTTACACAATCTTAATAGAAATTAAAGACATATAAAGTAACATAAGTAACCAGATTCTTTCAAGTCTAACATTATTTTACAAGATCTAGCTAATTATGTAGTCAAATGTTTAAGCACATCTGACTTAATGAGGCTTTTTCTCATGGAAAAATCAAAAGAAGTCATCCAAGATATAAGCGGAAGAAATTCAGATCTCCACAAGTCAGGATTAACCATGGATGCAATTTGCAAATGTCTGAAGGTGACAATTTCATCTTTTGAAACAATTGCATGCTAATATAAATAATGTGAGAATCTCTAACCATCATAATGCTCAGGAAGATGTTCCGAGTCCCAGAGAGATGTGTTTTGGTGTAAAACGTGTGTATCAACACCAGAACAAAAACAAAAGAATGGTGAGAGAATATCATCTACAGTAAAACGATTTCTGTACTGTACCCAGGCTGAAAGGCCACTCAGTGAGAAAGAAGCCAGGTTAAAGTTTGGAAACACTCTCAGACAAAGGAGGCATGTCATGTGGTCTGATGATTGGACAGAGACTCAAATGTTTGGCCATCATGACCGTTGCTATATTTGGAGGGAAAAAATGAAACGTCCAAGCTTGTGAACTTCCTCCTTACTATGAAATTTGATATCATGTTGTCCAGGAGAGACTGGTGCACTTCACAAGAAAGATTACATCATGAGGAAAAACTTGATGTAGGAATATTAAAACAATATCTCAAGACATCAAGCAGACAACATAGACACAGAGGTGTCTGTCCAATGGAAAATTACCCTAAAGCACGCAGCCTGATTAGCTACAAAGTAGCTTAAGGACAATAAGGCTAATATTTCAAAATGGCTCTCATCTCAGTCTCTTAGATGATTTTGTGATGACTGCAAGAGCTGTGAGTGAGCAAGAAAACACTGGTTATGTCAAGAGGAATGAGCCAAAAGTCCCCCTGTGAAACAGGGATGTCAAATTCCAATCCTTCAGAGCTGACGTCCTGCAACTTTTTGCAAGACTGACACACCTGAATCAGAGGATTGATTTACCTCATCATACAGTCATTTTCTCCAGAGTTCTGCTAATGACCTAATTATGTAATTTGGGTGTCTCGACAAAGTTTCAAGATGCCGGCTGCTGAGGATTGGAGTTTGACACCTTTGCTTTTAGATACCCAGAATGTTTTTTTTTTAAGGGTTTGCAGTTTGTGGAAGCTTTTTTCCCCCCTCCCCAACCGATTTGTTTGATTTTCAGTTGACTTTTCCATGATATTTAAGGAGTGTCAGGTCTTCATCGCTCCTGGAGAGCCAGGTTAACTTTTAAAGTGACTTACATTGACCTTACACTTCAAAGGTAAAGTCTAATGGTAGGTCGAGAATGACATTTCTGGGTAATATCTGCTGTGTGTGATTTGCGAGCCCCTTGTCTTCCTGTATGGAGTTAATGGAGATGTCAGTGAGAAGTTAGAGCCTGACCTCATGCGAAATAACGCATTCTGAGAAGCAAATTTAGCAGATCGTCCTCTACAAAAAAGATTTGAAGAGATGCTGACCTTTTCGTCAACGTGATGTCTTGAGTAACCGGTGGTTATCTCTGCCACCATGTGAGGTAAAGGTTGCTGCTCGATAACCTTTTAAGAAGTGTCACCTTGCTGCTGACCTCGCGGATCTGATGCACAGCGCCAAGAGACGACACGGCATCATTCCTGATTGGCTCTGACGGCTAAGAGAACGTCAAGCCAGTCTAGGATCTCTGTCTGCAACACACTTCCTTTAAAACCCGGCCACTCATTAGAGGAGATTAACACCCCGTAATGCAGTCCTGTTAATGGCTGGTGTTGCACGCCAGCTGTAATAATATGCATCATACTGCAATTACTGACACCATAAGAGGGTTTGGCTGTGCATGCATGCGGAAGACTGCACCTTCATTGTTTCCTCGCCACTACTTTTAGATTCTGCGTTTTAATTAAAATGAAATAAATAAATAAGGACAGAAGTGAACGCAGCACCGCGAGGGAAATTGCTTGAAAAGAAAAACAAGAATGCATTTCCTCTGTTCCTCTCTCTAAACACACACAGACACGCAAAAAGAAAACAAGGTTTGACCCGGAGCCATGAAGCTCCCATTATTTCAGCTTACTCACCCCGTCAAGGAGCCACTGGCACCAGGACGCACTCTCGTATTATGGATCTCAAAGGTTTATTCAAGGTCAGCATGTTTATTTCTCAATAAATTACCCTGGACTCCTAATTATTTTTCCTTCCACATTTCAGCACCAACCAACCCACTGCGTGGTACTTCTTCTTGCCATTGGGTTTCTCAAGATAGTACTGAGTTAGCAAATTACATAAACCTGACAAGGTCGACCAGATGTCTTGAAGAAAGGAAGCCACTCTGCCACGATTAAACCACAATGATGGGGATTAGTATGCAGCGCCTTCGTTTTCAGAAATCGAAGCATTCAGATTCATGGGCTATTGCTCAAGGATGAGAAGTACAACTCATCCTTTACACTTTCATGAAATATATGAAATTTTGTTAGGATGATGAGGGTCTTCTGAAGTCCATTTAGCCACCTGTCCTGCAGCACCACCCTGTGGTTTAACTGGGCATGACAGCTGGTTTTTTTTTTTTATTTTGTTGTATGTTTGTAGTGTTACAGGCAAAAATATGCTGTGTATTTTAAACAGTACCTTATGTAATAAACAAACACAAAGTAGCACAAAATCTATGCAAAAATAAGAAGTGAGTCCAAGTCCCTCTGCAACAAACATCACTTAACATATTGCAGTCAGGCGAGATGTAATATTTTAGTACAGTAATCAATTATTCTATTGATTTTTCTCATGATTAATTGATTAAACAGATAAAAAAAGATTGGCACATTCTGAAGATTTTTCATTTAACCACTTCAACTACTTATTAAAAACAATATTAGAACTATTGTATATACTAAAATGTGCAAACTAAATAAACCAATCCCCTTTTAAATAAGAAAATAAACATTTTAGTGCCTAAAACACTAGATGAACATTAGATGAATGCAAGCATGCATTCATCTAATGCATGCTTGATCATTCGTAGCAAAGAATGCATCTGCAGCTAAACAAAATACTTCTAGCATCAACATGTGAAAAGTTCAGCCCTTTCTGCTTGACGTAACATCAACACATTGTAGGGCTGATCTGTTGATTATTTTTAGATTAACTGCTAGATTAATTGGACAGCAAAATATCTTTTTTTTTCTTCCAGAATTTAAACCCGGTGAAGCTAAAACGATGCCAGTGAAAAGGGTTTTTCTTCATTTTGTACATCTTTGGTCTAATTACTGCTCTGAATATGTTGTTCTTTCATCAGTTGACCTGTTTTTGAGTCTGTACACTCCGAATAGCATTAGAAACAATTAAAAGATTCTGATTTCTACACAGAACTAAAACAACAATTTCTAGTTTTTCTGCACCCTGACCCATTCACTCTTTGACAGTATTGGAACGTGAATGAAATGATAGGATTGGCAATTTAGTAAAAACTGTTTTCAGTTGAGCCTCTTTTTTATTTGTACATTCTCTGAAATTAAATAAAAAGTATCTCATGTGACCAAAGTTAATTTTCCTCAGCATCCAGTTCTGTTTTTAACATCAGTATTCTACTGAAAAACTCAGTTCTTTACAAATTTCTAATTTGAGGTGAAGTTGAGGAATTTCATCCACACAGCCACTGACAGCAAAACAGACCCCCAGCATTATGCCGCCACCACTATGCCTGACAGTTGGTAATTTCAGGTTTGAAAGCATCCTCCAAACACTTTTCCAATCAGGACACCAATGTGGCCAAAATGCCACTCAATCTTTGTCTCATATAATTTTCTTCATTAAAACTGTGTAGGCGTTTCATGTCCTGTAGAGATTTTACTAAAAATATTTATATTTATTTGCTGATTTCAGCTCTGCAATCAGCACTGACTGCTAAGAAAAGCAAAAAAATAATACTTCAGTAAAAAGCAATAAGACTAAATATTTCAATAAATGAAATATTATGCCTGATGAAGTTAACTTCACATTCTGTAATGATTTCCCACAAGGTTCAAGCTGTTTGTGGGTCATAATTTGATTTTAAAAAAATGATAAAAATCGCCACAGTTGACTGTATTTCCTCCATCCACATAAGCTCTTTAAATTCTACTGGAAACAGAGCGATGATGCCGGTCTCACTGAAGGCATCGTAAACTTTCAGCAATCCATCATCCACGCTGTATTAATCACAGACTCTGTGCTGTCCATGTTCTGAATCAGCTTTGCTGAACAGATCCCATCAAGAGATAATGGCTTTTTTATCACCAGCAATAAAATGTGGGCGGGGGGGATTGAGTAAAACAAAACAGACGCATGAAAACTCCCTATAATAACATGAAGCTTTAGTTTCAGTTGTGTTTTTAGCTAGTGTCAGTCTTTTAAACCAGTTAATGGCTAGCTTCCCATGTAAAAGCATTTTCCTTTGTTGCAAATGAATTCCAAAGTCCTAAAACCCAAAATGTAGAATCCTCTGAAAAGCAGAACCAATAGCAATGGATTTTCAGTACAGGAGTATTATTTGATACAAGATTTGCTGATTTATCACAAGGAGGCCAAGCCAAAAAATTTTATTGCCAATGATGCTGGCTGTTTTCTCATAATATTGATAGAATGTTTAGTGGAAGGAAAAAGTGCAGAAGAAAAATTATAAATGCAGTAGGAATCAATATGGGCAAATGATGAGAAAATACAGAAATATTACACGACTATGCACTGTATATTTTATGCACTTAATATTTAGGTCTCATTTTGCATGAATTACTGCATCACTGTGACGTGGAAGTTCCTTTCACAGATTCTCTGAAGGGTTTCAGCAGGCACGTGCAGAGGGGGGGGCTAAGGGGGCTTGAGCACCTGCCCCTTTTGCGCCATGATCCCAAGTGCCCTTTTCGTCCTTTTTTTTTTTTTTTTTTTTTTATTTAAATTTTTTTGATTTAACATATTTTGACAGCACCGATGAAAAATGTTCCAATTTGTTCTGGCAAACGTCCATCTTGAATGCTTGCTTGTTATTGGTCCACTTTTGACGCATCTTACGCATTGGGGAGGAGGAGCGTCAAGGGAATATTATTTTACAATGGCGGACAACAGAAAATATGACAGCGGAGCGCAGAAAAGAAGGAAGAGAAAAG
>CAEFZY010058491.1:0-21998 GCA_903066815.1 Brachyrhaphis roseni
TAAATACTGTGTTGGGATAGCGCCTTAGCATTAGCTTCCTCTAAATACTGTGTTGGGATAGCGCCTTAGCATTAGCTCCCTCTAAATACCGTGTTGGGATAGCGCCTTAGCATTAGCTTCCTCTAAATACCGTGTTGGGATAGCGCCTTAGCATTAGCTCCCTCTAAATACTGCGTTTGTGTTGGAGTTTCGTTGGGTTTTACATTTATGTCTCGACTGAAGATACTGACACTGTGAGACTTTGTGTGATTTTCTGAAGTTGGAGGTGGGGATTTCATTTTAGATCAGTTTTTCATTTGGTAAAATATGTACTTTTTTTTTTGCCACTACGACTTTAAAACTCACTGAATTAAATTAAAGTCTGTGGTTTTAAAGTGACAAAATGTGGAGGTTTGGTGATGAAAGGTTCCAGCTTTCTCTTGCGTTGCCCGAGTTTAACCTGTGAATAATGAGTCAGCGGTGCCAGAAACTGCCGGCTCACATCCTTTATCCTCAGGTTTTCTCACCCAAAGCACCTAAATGAAAAATAAACCCAACCACAAACGCTCCTATCAGCACTTTCCTCTTTCCTTTTGTGCTAAAGTGCAAACGTGCGTCAAACTGATAGTGCCGTTTCATATCAACCTGTAGAGTCTTGAGAACTGGTTTGTCCTTATATTCCACCTTGCTCAGTGTTTCTTCTCCTGTTCTCTTCTGGATGGGGTTCTGTTGATCCAATAAGCTGCTGTCAGATTCAGGGCCAACCGTTTGGACTCGGCCGCAGAGGTCTGCGCATTCCTCCGCTGGGCGTTCGGCTTCTCTCCTCGTAGCGTCTCTGTTAGGTGGAAAGGTTGGGAATATTTCACTTGGATGGACCCGGATTCCCTCTGGATCCGCTTGTTTTGACTCTTTCCAAAGCTGTGATGTTTTATTGGAAGTGCAGTTCAGGTGTACTGTGGTGAGACTGAAATGTTTGGAGGGAGGCTGGGATCGGGTTTAGCCGTGGTTCGGGTTAGGGCCAGGGAACCTCTCACATTAAACACCAACACACACCGAACCTCTGAGGAGGCTTTAAAAATTTGTCAGCGATCCCCCCAGCTAATGACGCCCTCAGCTGTGAGCGCTGACCCCCTCCTGCCCTCGAGGCTCCCCGCTCCTCCCCCAGCCGTTCTCCTCTCCTTAATGAATGCCAACTGAGGCGCTGCGAGAATCCCAAACCGCAGAGTCCAGCTTGTTTCCTCTCAGAGCCCGAAAACAGGGCGATCCTCATCACCCCAGTGGAGACGGACGTCTTAAAGGGGAATTATGAATCCGAATACATCAACCCCCTCTAGTTAGGGCCGTTAGTCATGATAATTCATGATGATCCTATTTTCTTGAGGATAAAACTGAAGCCTGTGTTTTACAGAAGGATCCTTGTTTTGAGATTTGATTTTTGACACCTGATGTGAAATGAAACAGAAGTGAGGTCTTGAGTCATTAAGAGTGATCTATTCTGCTTCCTTGATCAGGTTAGGATACAAGCTAAGCAAAAACATGGTAAGTTATTTTATTTACTTAAAATAATTCTTAGAGATTTTAGTTTGTTCAGTTCTGCCTATCTTGTGTTTTAGGGCATCTTGTCACTTTAAATCTAACAGAGCTGCTGCTGGCCACGCCCCCCAACTCAACATTTAAACTCGCACGTGAAAATATCTGCAAACCGATGCACAGATATACAACTGAACATCTTTGAAAAGCATTAGTTGAGCCACCTGCACAACCATTAAGAATGCAGCAAGTGGTTTCTGGATGGTAGGTCAACAACAAAACACGTCGACTTTTCCAGCAGCCACTGTACAACACACACAGCGGTAAAACCAGCTGACCAAACATGCTGGAGCTCCGCTTGGGTTGCTAGGTAACGGGCGGAATTCGGCTGGGGTTGCTAGGTAACGGGCTGGGCTTCTCAGGGGTTACTAGGTGAGGGACAGTACCTGCTGATTTGTGGCGTTACATTCTGGAGTTTTTTTAAAAGTCAAATGAGAATAAAGTGGAAATAATGAAATCATATTATGACGTTTTTCTCATAGTTTTACAACTTAATTCTTGCATTATTTCGACTTTATTCTCATAATGCTGATTTTATTCTGGTAAAAAAAAAAGAAGAAAAGAAGCAATTATTAGTATGACCGTCATACTCTGTTATATATCTATATAAACACAGAGGAAATATTTAATTCAAAATGTTTCAAACTTTTCTAAAAGTAACATTTTATGACAAACTGTATGGATAAACTTGTGTTTGGCTGGGAACACATTTCCTCTGTAGATTCTTCTTCTGCTACCTATTGTTGAAAGGTTTCATATGCAGTGCCCCCTGCTGTTTAAAATGAGAACCACAGTGAAAGTCATTCATCAGGTGAAGATGCACCGAACCCTGGGAGGTTCAGTCTTTGTCTCAGCTGTTTCTCTCCCCTCCTCACCCAAAGCCAAACAAAACCTCTCAGCGACTTCTGTTTTCCTAATCTGTGAACTCTGACAGCGACGCCCTCGCTTGAAAGAAAGACATCTCAACATGGGATGATGTCCTGGTGTCAGGGAGAAGCTGAAATAACGTTCCCTGGAATGCCGGCATTGAGGCCACCAGACCACCCTGCCATCTCTGTGCTGCTACGTCTGTTAGCTACAGACACGCCTCACCCACCGTCACTAATTGGGCCGACTAAAAAAAACACCTTAGTGTGTTCCAAGTTGTCCTCATGGCAAGTTTTACATCTGTAAAATTTTGTAGATTTTTTATTAGGGATGCACCGATTGCAGTTTTCTGGCCGATTGCCGATCGTTTAAAAAGCCTACCTTACCGATTCCGATTTTGGCTCATACCATTTTTTTGTCTGAAATGTTGCTCAATATATCAAGAAGGTTGAATTGGCAACAATGGGGTGACAGTAAGTGACCTGGTCGGCCGGTTTGTCAGTCCAACCTCTCTCATGGGAGAAACAAAAAGCACAGAAGTTGATATTTAGACCTTTGCTGAGGTTGATAACTCCAGTGGATAAGATCGGCTTCACATGTAAAAATCACCGATTTACCAAAATTAAGGAAATCGACACAGATAAATCGGCTGGCCGATAAATCGGTGCACCTCCATTTTTCATACTTCCTTTTCTGTGTCTACTGTTTCTAAAAACAGCACGAGCTTAAAAAAACATTTTTTGGCAAGAAGTTCATTCACAGCCATTTCAAAAATATCCAGAGTGTAACGTCACAAAAAAGCAGGCAATGTTTGTTACCTAGCAACCCCAGCGAAGCCCAGCCTGTTACCTAGCAACCTAAGCTGAGTTCCAGCACATGTATTCAGATGTTTTTACTGCTGTATTCTCTGTACAATGGCTGCTGGAAAAGACAAAGTGTTATGTTGTTGACAATCCATCCAGAAACCACTTGCTGCATTCTGGCTGGTTGTACAGGAGGCTCCACTTCTGCTTTTCAAAGATGTGTGGTTGCATAATTGCGCATCTGTTTGCAGCTATTTTCATGTGTGAGTGTAAACTTTGACAGGGGGGCGTGGCCAGCAGCAGCTTATATGAATTTAAGGGGACAGGATGCCTTAAAACAGCTGAAAATAGTGAGAACTGAGCAGACTATAATCTCATTATTATCTAAGAATGAATTTATGCAAAAAATGTGAAGAACATGTTTTGTATAGGCCATACAGAAATCCTAACTGTTCAAGAAAACATTATAGGGTCACCTTTAGATGCCATCCTGTTTGTCGCTGCAGTAATGTGCTCACTTTGGGGTTTCTCATGTTAGCACAACAACATTTTCACCATTAATCAACAGAGGAATGTTGTAGTGACAGAGAGGCGGATTAGTTTGCATGTCACTGAACTCCCAGCTGCCGCAGCATCCAGGAACGGCTGAACTGCTGCAGCAGCTCCTCGTTTTCAAAGTTTGGAGTCACATCGACTCTAAAGGTGCAGCACCTGAAATGGAAGCAGCCAGAAGGAGTCACTGTTGTTTTCATTTCTCCACTGAATAAAGTTTATTTTACCAGTTTGTCCTGTGCAAAGCTGCTATTTTTGTAACTTTACAGTCAGAAAAATATTAATTTTTTTAAGAGGAATTGTTGGTGGAATGCAGCAATAAATCGAGATCATATTCATTTCTTCTGTTTTTGTTTTTAAAGACAAAGGTTGTGTGTTTCACAATGCAAAAACTGTTTCAGAATAATAATAAATGATTTAGTTATTTGCATCATTTAATGCATTTCTAATATTATGTAAGAAAAAACACTTAAATGGTGTAAAGAAAAATCAGTAGAATGTGCAAAACTTTTTACATAATTAATCATCAGAATTATCAATAGAATAATCAATGACTTAAAGAAATTGTACGCAGGGGTCTTACTGTAGAGCATGTGTCAAACTCAAGGCTCGGGGGCCAAATTTGGTCCACTGTAGCTTCTTATGTGGCCCTCTAGACTCTAAAGGGAAGCATAAATAGTCGGTTATCGACAGATCTCCGCACTTTTTCACGCTAATGCATAATTGTGAGTTTATTGCAAATTCTCTGCAAAAATGATCAAAAACTTTCGGGTTAAAGTGATGCCAACTCCCACCTGCAGGTGGCAGTATGTATTGATTCTATTACACTGCTGCCTCAAAATTACTTATAGTCTGTGATCGATATGAAAGTAACAAAACGTCACATTCATCATCAAATATTTGCAAATATTTCTGAATTATTGTCACAAAATCAGTGATTTTTGTTTGCTGATGTGTTTCTGGCACAACCGGCCCTTTAAGAACGTTCATGATCTTGATGCGGCCCAAAGCGAAAGCGAACTTGATGCTCCTGCAGATCTGAGCTGTAATACAGACCAGATTTCTGTTTGTGAGGGAACTGCTAACACTTTCTGCTCATGTCTGTGTTAGCGGTCCGGCTGAGAGGGTTTCAACAGACGCCCTCTCTCTGTTTAACCTTCTCGCTGATCTACCAGATGCGCCGCGCAGCACCAGACCCTGGAAGAGTCTTTTAGCTGAGCAGCACATGAACTGCACCATATTTAGTCATTAGGCCCCAACGCAGTCCGACTAAATCTGCCCCTCTGCTGTTTCTCTGTGTGCTGATCTGCTTCTCATTATTTCATTACATCTACTTGTCATTTTGCTGCCTGCCATTTATCTTTCATGCTGCTAACTGTTTTCCTTCACTTCATTTCATTTCTTTCCTCTTTTCCATTTATTGTCTCTGTCATATTTGGCCTTTTCTCCACATGTTCAGACGTTGGTAATTAGAAGCCAACAAATCGCAAAAATCAATCAGTTTTGTGTCCATAATCTCCCCAGACACCTCCAGCTTCACCACAATTGTTTTCTTTATGGAGTGCTTTTCCTGACAAAAACTCAGTTAAACTCGGACATGACTTTAAATACTCCTAAAGGTTTCATCCTTTTTGTTGACCTTTGTAAAGTTACACAGTAATTTCTCTACTGCTTCTATAAACAAGTTAAATAAAAAACGCCCTGTAAATGTTTTTTGTTTAAAATCACCTAGTGACCCCACGTCGTTACCTAGCAACACAACACAACCTTCCCTGTTATCTAGCAACCCTAGCAGAGCTCCAGCACGTTTAGTCAGATGGTTTTGAGCTGTACAATGGCTGCTGGAAAAGACAAAGGTTTTGTTGTTGACTTACAACCCAGAAACCATTTGATGCATTCTGATTGGTTGTGCTGGAGGCTCCATAACTGGTATCTGTTTGCAACCATTTTCAGTTGCAAATGTAAATGTTGACCAGCAGCAGCTTCTTTGGATTTAAAGTGACAGGACGCTTAGATAACAGATTAAAATCTTATCCAAGAATGATTTTGTGCAAAAATGTAATGCATGTATCTTGTGTGCCCTGTAGAGCAGGGGGGCCCAAAGTGGGTCCTGGAGGCCCGGCATCCTGCATGTTTTAGTCTCTCCCTGGTTTAACGCACCTGGATCCAATGACGGCTCATTAGAGGCCTACGAAGAACATCGTCATGCTGAAAAGGTTGTTTCTACCACCAGGGAGACTAAAACATGCAGGATGCCGGACCTCCAGGACCTGCTGTAGACCGATCCTAAACTGTGCATAAAAGTATTTCATTTAAATGACTTTATTAGATGAGCAGAGATGACATGGAAGCAGCTACTCCATCTTCTGCCTTGTAACTCCCAATCTGAGCCTGAGAACGGCCCAACGGCTGCGCTTGTGAGCTCTGAAGAGTGGTCCCATTTACC
The DNA here is from genome assembly GCA_903066815.1 of Brachyrhaphis roseni. NCBI lineage: Eukaryota > Metazoa > Chordata > Actinopteri > Cyprinodontiformes > Poeciliidae > Brachyrhaphis > Brachyrhaphis roseni. Next base: position 6,238 of record CAEFZY010058491.1, read on the forward strand.
AGACCACTTGCTTCTTTATTGGGGGTTGCTGGCTTTGGACCCTTTGCACAAGAAAAGAACTTCTGTTTCTTTCTATTTGGACTTAAACCCCTGAAAGCCTCGACTGAACTGGATACAGAGGCGGCCTTTTGTTGCACCGCCATGCGGAGGGATGCTGTAGTAAAAGAGAATGTGGGGGTATGAAGAGGTGGCTGGGCTTCATTGTAATTTAATAAACACCTTCAAAAGAGCGTTGCAGAAACTTCTCCACTCCTCAGCTGTTTTTAGTGAAATCTTCCAGATTTGATAAAAAGAAAAATGGGGGGATTAGGGAAGGAAAAGCTTCAGGCGATTCATACGTCTCTTTCTTTTAGCCAGGGCTTTTTCTCCCAGCACCACCCAAATCTTTCTCTCACTGGGGCGGAGTGGCCTCTCGCCTGGCTGTGAGCATTTCAATGCAGGTATCTGTCTGCACCCGGAGCCTTAAAGGCTTCAACGGAGCGCCGTGGCCTTAAATCCCCTAATATGAAGGATAGTCTTCAATAACTATCACTTCTGGGGAATGTTCTGGGTCGATGAAAGAAGATAATACAGACTTTAGAAAAGGTCATCTGCTCAAAAACAGAGCTGCAGTGGCTGATTCCTGCTAAATTTAAAAATGACAACCAACTCATCTTAACTTAACTCATCTTATTACAATAAGAATTGTTCCATATTGGTATTTTCACCAAGAAGTAGAAGTTACTGTTTGGGCCGGTGCAAAGACAGACGATAATGTGGATCAAAGCCTGAAAAGGTTGATGTGCAATTTATTTTATGCAGTGGATGCTTGGTATTTGATAAACCAAGATTATTTTAATAGTTCAAACATCAAATATACATTAACATCCTTATGCAATAATATCCTTATCTCCATTTTTGTGGGTTCAGCCAACAGATATAAATGGTAAACAGCTCCTACAAATGAATGGCGAACCAACATGTCTGTATTATCCTGGCTGGTGATACAGGCCAGCTCAGAAAACTCACTTTCATTTTAGCAAACTGAAGAGTGGCTTCTGTGTCACGTCGATATTTTACCCCTCAAAGTCCCTTCAGTCATTTTATTTCTTCACATGGGATCTTTTTCAATTTAAAAATTGGCTTTAACTAAGATTTTTCGTTGTGAAATGATGCGACGACCCAAAGCTGTGGAAGGGACTCTTGTTCTCTTTTGTCAAGACTTTCTCTTTCAGCCGAGGTTCGACCAGAGTCGCACGCAGTTCACAGCTTTGCACTCCCACATGGGGATTATGCGGGTGACTTCTGCCGTGCTTTTCAAGCCTGACCAGAAGGTGGGGGCAGTTTTGACCTGAATAGCAGAAATGAATGAGCGAGAGGCATTGAAATTCAAGATGCAGTCACTTGCAGCCTCTAATGTCTCTCTTTAAATGGTCACTTCCTTTCACTTGGGGCCCTCATTTAACTGTCTGATCCTTGACATGCTTTTAGTCAACGAAAACATTCACTCTGGCAAGAGATTCATTTGAAGCTCCTTTATAAGGGCAAGCTTAATGTGGGTTTAAAGACGTAGCTTTGTTTTATGTGGTAGATCAGTGTCACTTTCCATCTTCTGTCCTGTTATGGTAAAAATATGCATGTGACATTGACCTTTCTGCCTGTTTCTCTCTCTTACAGGAAGGACTGGAGTGAAGGGCCACTGAGCTCAGACACTCTCCTTTCACTGAGTGACAGAAACTCACACAGGGGGAAACACTCGGGCGCATCCTTCCAGGCCTTCAGCGTTCTGCACAGCCCAAAGTTTGCAGAAGTCAACTCCGGCCCTTTCAGCAGGATGAGAGAACCCCTGAGGTGCCCGCTGGGCTTGTTCTTCCTGCTAACTTCAGTCTCCACTCACAGTGCCACCAATCCTTTTGCAGGACAGCAGACATCCTTGGACCCTTGCTATGATGAGGCCGGAGCTGCAAGACGATGCATCCCTGAATTTATAAATGCCGCCTTTGGTAAGGAGGTGACCGTGTCCAGCGTCTGCGGCCGGCCTCCTTCCCGCTCCTGCAGTGTCGTTGAGCGCAGCGACGATCGCCCCTCTGTACGTGCGTGTCAGATTTGCGATGCATCCGACCCTCGGCGTGCCCACCCTGCCTCCTACCTTACAGACCTCAACTCAGCCCACAATCTCACTTGCTGGCAGTCGGAGAATCTGAACACATCGCCCCACAACGTGACTCTCACCCTCTCTTTGGGGAAGAAGTTTGAGATCACGTACGTCAGTCTGCAGTTCTGCTCGCCCCGACCAGAATCCCTAGCGATATTCAAAAGCATGGACTACGGCAAGACTTGGATGCCGTATCAGTTTTACTCGTCACAATGCAGACGCATGTACAACAGGCCCAACAAAGCAACTATTACCAAACAGAATGAGCAGGAGGCGTTGTGCACAGACGGCCACACTGAAATGTACCCTCTCTCTGGAGGACTTATCGCTTTCAGCACTCTGGACGGACGCCCCTCTGGTAAAGACTTTGACAACAGCCCCGTCCTCCAGGACTGGGTCACAGTCACTGATATTCGTGTTGTCTTCAGTCGGCCCCAGCTCCCCAGAGAGCTAGCGCTGGGCTCTGGAAGCAACGTTGGAGGAAGGGACGACGACCCAATGGCGGTAACGTCAACGTTACCAACGTACTTCTATGCAGTGGGAGACTTCCAGGTCGGTGGAAGGTGCAAATGCAACGGGCATGCCTCGCGATGTCTAAAAGACAAGGAGGGGAAGCTGGTGTGTGACTGCAAACACAACACAGAGGGGCCTGAATGCGACCGGTGCAAACCTTTTCACTACGACCGACCGTGGCAGAGAGCCAACGCTCGAGAGGCCAACGAGTGTCTGCGTAAGTCCTTCTGCTTTTCTTCCATTTCAACATTAGTAGACAATGCTTTCTGTGCTGCAGTTGTTAAATCCTTTAAATATTTATGGAAGTTGTGGAAAGAGGTGCAGAAAAAACATTTATTCTATAAAGCAGGAGGATCAAACTCATTTTTATTTTGGGCCAAATTAATAATCTGAGTGTTCTTAAAGGGCCGGTTGTGCCAGAATATATTGATAAAACCAATTCAACTGTTAAAACATGAATGAGTAGCTGTTTGCTGCAGCATTTAATACATGTTCCTTAAAATTAAATAATCACTGATCAGTCCCTCCAAGGTTTTGTGATTGTTTTTGTATTTTTGGCAAACAAAATCGTGGATCTATTCATTTATATTCTCTTTTCCTCTTTCCAGTCACATAAACTGAATTTATACACCTTGAATAGAAAAATTGGTTTCTATTTAATGTCATTAAATCAAATTTAATCAAATTTCTTGTTGTGGATGTTAAGCTGAATGTCTGAACTACATTTTGCTAATTTTTTGTTAAATATTTATATCCAACATATGAAACCAGTTGACTGACTTAAAACTCATTTTAGGAAGGAACGGCGCAGAAAACAATTTAAGTTTTCCAATATAAATTGTGTTTTCACATATTTATTGGTATTTATTGTAATAGATCTAACAACAGACTATTACAGCCATTTTAGATCTAAAATACATGGAAGAGTAAATTTCCCTCAAATAAATGTTGATGTTCTCTGATGTCAAAAATTTATCAATTTCAATTTAAAAAATTACATTTTTCATGATTAAAGACATACATTTATGATAATAAACCCCTGTGACATCGCAAAGCCACAAATTGGCCATTTTTAATTTTTTTAAAGTCAGACATTTGTGACTAAATAATTCCAGACGTCCTTTAGGATCGAAGTTATGAGATGTTATTTTACATAATTAAATGTATAAATTTACAAAATTAAAACTAAGATATTAAACTTGAAGCTCGCCTCTTATGTTTTATATTTTTCTCTGATTAATTCAAAAGCTTTTTTCTTACTGATTTTTGACTGTTTTGATGTTGTAATTATTTTCCTGTAATCATTGAAAGATGGTCCAATTTTCTCTTGTTTGACATCAGAGATTTTCTGTTTTTTGTGTGAAAATATGCGAAATCAATCTAGAAATGTAAAAGCTTTTGGAGGAAACGAACTCTTCAGAGGCCTTGTTACTTTTTTCTTTTCACTCCAATAATATTCTGTTTTATAGATCAGCTGCTGTTTATCCAGGTAAACATTTAAAACTCCATCAATCGTTGCTCTGCCTGATAATTGTAGAAATATGAGCCATAAATTCATAGTAAGGTTTTGGGAAGGTGAACAAAATTTACTGGAAACGTAATTTAATAACAGAATCTACCTCCATAGTTTGACATTTTCCTCTTTGCATTTAATTCAAAGGGTTTGTACTTTACTAGTTTGTTTTGTGAAGGGTGAAAAACTCTTTACTGCAGCAAGTCCAAACACAGGATGACAGGATCTGGAGTCGCTGGCGCTCTGCAGAGCGAGGCCATCCAAGAATGTCATTTGGCTGCTTTCTGTGCAAGTCATCCTGCCGCTTTATAAAATCCAACCAAGAAAAACTCCCAGCATGTCGAGCAGGAAAGTTTGTACACTGATTATATTGCATTTGATTAAAGATGAAGTTATATCAGTGCACTGGCTTCTGCCTTGTGTTTTTTCTGTTAGCACAAATAGACTCAGGTTGAGCCAGAATTTGTTAGCATAGGAAAATAAAACCGCATTAGAAACCGCTGTCCCCACTTTCACCTTCGCTCACTGAAATGAAATTACAGCCAGAGGGAGGAAAAGAAACAGTGTGTATTTTTCTAACATGTTGTAATTACCCAGTGAGCAGGCCTGAGGTCATATTTAGCACTGAACAGTGCCAGATTTGTTTAAAGGGGACCAGGAGTGACAGAGTCAGAGAGGTGAAGCCGTTCCAGCCAACAAATCCATCCTTTCCTCACCAGCTACTCTGAGTCTCCAACCTCAGCTTGGCTTCAGACGGGACTTTAAAGCCTCCATTTACTCAATGCAGACGGATGCAAACGCACTCACAAGCCTTTCTTCAACAATATCCTGTCAATCCCTCAGTGGGCTCTCGCTCACACTTTTCCACACGCCCTCTTTCAAATGTCCCGTGGCTGTTTGCGAAGTGTTGTACCTGCTTCCCGTAAATCTCTTAGCTGTGGGATTGATCTGTCACTTCGATCCAGAGCCTCTGGACAAAACAACCAGATTTCTGCTGGCCAACTTCGATGACCTCATCCTTCTGCTCAGGCAGGGCGGTTCAGGCCCGTTTGCTGCTGCACGCTATACCTGCTCACGCATTTAAACATGCCAGAAAGCTGCTCCCACTTCTCTGGGACTTTCAGCTGCAAAAGCGTCTGCAGAGGTTTAGGGTAACTGTGTTGAGAACGTCTGTCTTTGTTTTTCTGTTTTATGCCTTCCTGAAGTGCTGGACCAGAGCGTCCGGGGTCCAAATCTGGCGCGACGCAGCGTTTTATGTGGCTCTCTGGACTCCAGACGCAAAATTACATCAATCAGTCCCTCCGATTTTTGGCAGAAATTTACGCAAAATCAATAAAATCCCCCAATTTTTTTGTACTAATGCAAAATTGTGAGTGTCAAAAATCTTGGGCTGAAGTGATGCCAACTCCCACCTACAGGTGGCAGTATTTCTTACTTCTATTACACCTTAAATTAATTTGATGTCAAGTTAAACTGCAAAAACATTAAATCTCAGCGAGTATTTTTGGTTTAGTTTCTTCACTTGAACTGAAACAAAACTAACATTTTCAGCAAGAAATAAAAGTTTGTTTTAAGTCAATAATTTCTCAATATTGATGAAAAAGTTTCACTGGCAAGATTATTTAAATTATAACATGGAAGAATGTGTTGTTATAAAAATGTACCAGGTCATGTGGTTGTTTATTTCACTAATAATTAGACATTTTTCATGTTATAAGTGAAATAATCTGCCAATTAGTATTTTTTTAACCAATATTAACAAATTATTAACTTAAGACAAACTCCTATATCGTGCTGAAAAGTTATTTGTAAGTTAGTTATGTCTTAATTCAAGTGTACAAAGACATTAACACCAGACATTGGATAAAAATACTCGATTTATGTGGCCCTTTGGAGTCTTGAGGGCCACATAAATAGCTTTGGTGGGCCAGATGTGGCCCGCGGGCCTCGAGTTTGACACATGTGCCCTAATTAGTCGCCTCTTAAATTTTTACCTCAAACAAGAAAAACTTCCACTGACTGGTTTGTGTGATTCTTCTCCAGTTTTCCTCAATGTTTGACAAGCCTTGCACCAAGATAACCATCTGCTGTCTTGGCAAGCTCACACACTCTGTCCAGACACAATCCATACACACACACACACACACACACGCCCACACACCCCCACACACACAGCTATGTGCCGCCTACATCGCTATGAATCGTCTCTGAAGACACAGGTTTACAAATCCCTGCTGAAGCGGTGGAAGTCGGCAGCCTCATAAACGGCGGCGTGTGTTTGCGTTGAGGGAGACGTGGTGGAAAAAGCCGTGATTTATCTCCACTGAGCCTAAACCGCAGGACAGAATGAGGAAACAAATGGATCAGAGCAATTTGGCTTCTGGCTGTGATGGAGCGCTAGCTCTTCTGTTGGCATAGCTGAAGTTATAATGTAAATACTTTATGTTGATTGAAAAATCCGGGACACTACATCACGCCTTAATAGTCTGCCAACGCGTGACGTCATGACTCTGCCGCTCCGCCATGACGGACATCAAAACAATCTGGTAACCTAATGTCGCTTTTATTTAGTTGATTTTCCTTTAAAATGGTCATAGGATGCTGCGCGGTCGGCTGCATAAACAAACTAGGACAGAAACCAAACTTGTCATCTTATTGAATAACGTTTAATGGAGAAAGATGGACAACAACCGCCAATCATAATGACTGGCAGCTTCAGTACGATCACAGATTTACCGCGAAAACTTTTTACAAGGTAAGAAAATTAACATTCATAAACTTTAGAAGTAAATATAATGAGAAAGATATCAAATATCACGTTATGTAGAAGTTCCGGTCTAACCGTCGGTAACCATGGAGACAATGTCGCATCGTCATGTAGCCTAGCATTTACGAAAAACTGGTTAGCATCTCGTCTTTTGTTTATGACATAGTGACATAAATCATGTGGTGTGAATTCAGTTGGTAATTTGATCAACACGTCAGAAGAAAATTATGTTAGTAATTACAAACAAAAAATCAAGAACCTGAGCTGGACGGGTAAAATGTGCATCATTCTTGAATTGCAGTTGCACAAAATCAGTGTAAGGACCACAAATGGGGCCTGGGCCGCACTTTGGACACCCCTGATTTATGGAGAAGCAGTAGCGCCGTCTCTGCTTGGCTGTGGCACCGAGCTGTTCTGTTCTGCAGAACTTCCTCCATCTCATTCCTTACTCAAACCACAGGAAGTCCAGAACCCTGGATGCCAGATCCCATCCATCCCTAACGGGCCGGCTGAGCCGGGGTTGAGCCAGAGCTGCTTCCAGCGTGGCAGCAGACGCACCGGCATGCATTCATGGCATGAAGTAGGAAGGTAGAGGCTGATGTGCCAGAAATGCAGCTGAGGGCTGCTCTGCTGCAGAGTTTGGGTGCGGCGCTGAATATTTAGAAGAGGGAATTTGACATCTTGACTCAATGAGACGGTTTTCTGGTTCTGTGTAATCATTGCAGTTTCCTTGGAAATTAAATCAATCAATCCAATAACCTTTGGAGTTTAAGAATGTCAATGTTTTTCTGAGTTAATACATTTCTGATGGGTCTGTGTCAAGCCACACTGCAAAAACACAAAACCGTAGTATTTTGAGTCTAATTTTTAGCTCAAATGTATTAATACAATTGAATTAAGATAAAACTAACTTACAAGCAACTTTTAAGAAAGATGAAAAAAAAAGCTTGTTTTAAAAAATAAAAAAGTTATATTTCCAGTTTCAGATTATTTACTAATAAAACATTTTCTCCCAGGTTATAAGCAAAATAATCTGCCAATGAAACTAGGACTCTTTCATCAATATTAAGGAATTATTGACGTAAAAGAATCTCCTTTAATGCTTGAAAGTTACTTTAAAGTTAGTTTATTATAATAATATATTTGAACAAGAAATGAGACCAATAATATTTGGTAAGATTTTATGGTTTTACAGTGCAGATGTTGGGAAGAATCCAAGCAACTCAACACATTCAAACATTATGTGTAACAACACTTAAAAAACACTAAATCTTACCAAGTATCTTTGGTGTTTTCAAGTGCAAATATCTTAGTTCACTTAAAATGAGACAAAACTAACAAGTAACTTTTCAGGAGAACGTAGGAACTTTTTAAAGTACATAATTCCTTAATGTTGATGAAAAAATTCTAATCCCACTGCTAGATTATTTAATCTCTAACATGGGAAAATATCTTGTAATCAAAAATATCTGCCAGTGAAACTAGTACTTTTAAAAATCGATATCAATAAAATATTGACTTAAAATAAGCTCCTATATCTTACTAAAAAGTTACTTTTAAGTTAGTTTTGTGAAGCTGTTTTTATGATTTGGACCTACAAATTATTCATATTGTTTAATTAAATGCAGTTTGTTGCTGTAGAGCAGGAACAACAAAAATAAAATCACAATAATCACATTTTTGCCTTTGAAATTTAATGATTTTGTGTCAGTTTGGTGATTTTGGCCAAAACTTGCAAACACCAAACTCAACCGATGTCGTATTTAATTCCTATTTTCCCTCCTTACATCACATAGATAATATTTCTAGATCATGTCAGCAACACAACTACTACAGTAGGTTCAGCCCTTCATACCAGCAGTACAAACACTTCACATGGCGGATGCGCTGATGTGCTGCCCCTGTTTCTGGAGAGCGATATTTTGAAGTAGCGATAGCCGAAAGGGAAAACGTTGTGATCCAGCAGCTGGACTCGTGTGTCACAAGCAAAACGGCGGACAGGAACAGTTTCTCAGAACATGGCACAGATGAAGCTAACTGAGCTGGAAACACTGAAAAAACCACTAAAGTACAAACTCCCCCTTTATTATCTTCACTTTGGTAAATCTCTCTCCTCAATAACCTCCCTGACAGGCAGCAGATGGTTATTCATGCTGATTAGACTTCCAAAATAGCCTTCCCCCACACCGTCTCAAGGGCATGCAGAGGTCACGCCCCGTCATCCAGCAGCCTGGCCAAAGGGCTTTTTACACCTGCGGATCCTGAAATCTACCACATTCAACTGGTACTGTTGGGCTAGCGTGAACATTAATATCTGGATCTACATTATATTTAATCATTACATGCAGACGAATAGGATTTACAAGCTTTTTCTGTTGTTTTGAGTAAAACGTAGTTAGAAAACTGTATTACAGTCTACTTTATTAGATAAAACCCTGTTTCTATTGGCTCTGTTAGGTTTCAGATTTACATCCAGTGTGCATGTTAGGCTCAGATCAGCTGGACTTCAGGAAGGAATTGCACTGGAAAGAAAATGAAATAAGCAGAGCTCTTAAAAAAACTTGTTAATTGGTCACAAGTAACTGGAGTTTGTCAAACTTACATTATTTAACTTTACAAACACAATAAATTAACTTGGATAAACTAACTTTTATCCCTTGTGACCAATAAATTATCGACTCTGGTTTAAGTGACTTTAAGGTTTAATAACTTTATATTTCAAGGATTATTTTTAGAAAGGAGAAGTTTTAGGACAGCAGAGGTGAAACAGACTGGATGTTGCCTCTGAGACAAACTAATCAGGATTTATGAAAACTAAAAATGCCAAAAAAAAGACTTAACTTGTTTTTTTGTTTTTTACAGAATCTCACTTCAAAAATCCTGACCTATCCATTTAAAGCGTCTTAGTCCGTTTTTAAAATTCCTTTAAAAAACGTTACAAAAGCCACAGGATGTTGCTTTAATATTGTTTTTGTAGTAAACAAAGTTAGAAACAAAATGCAACAACATGATGAGGTCATCAGACAGGAGGTGCATGAGCTTCGGCCGTCTGTGAAGAAAACTCAGCAGTTTGTTCCGTGTGATTAGTTTACGCTGCAGCTTTGCTGTTTAACTTTACTCTCTCTGTCAGGGTTTCACTCTGGGCCACGGCCAACCTTAAGGGATTGATGCGATCCTGTTTTTGAGAAACCACCCAGAAAGGCTTTTCTTGCAGAAAGAAATGGAACATGGAGAAAGGATTGTTAAAGACAGCGAAGTGTCAAGTAACAGACTTAATGCCATGGAGGTTTTAAAGCGCCGTGTGTGCAGCGATACATGTGTGAACGCCACATGTGGCCTAGTTGTGCCTTGCAGTGTTTCATCCCAGTGCCAAAGCAAACTGGGGAAGCTACAGAACCAGTGCCCACCCTGCTTTCTCTGGCCCACACTGCTTCTTCCTCACAGATGGTAGTAATCACCTCCGAGGTGCCCGTCACCGTCCGGCCTCTCCTCCTCTCTAGGCTGACTTTTGTCAAGGAGCAACTGTTTGCCAGGAGATGTTTCTCCTCTCCTGCTACTTATTTTACCTACTTTTTCCTGAGTTCTTTGTGTTTTTGTAACAGAATTTATATGCTGTCGCAAACTCCCTCTACTTTATTGCATGAGAAAATGTGTGTTTTGGCTTCCAGTCGGTTTTTCTGGTTGCAGCCAGAACTGGAGACTATTAGGATAAAATACGTCTTTCAAAAGTATTCATACACCTCAAACCGTTTTATATCACGTCAAATCACAGCCGCGTACTGCAACACATTTTACTGGAGTTTTATGTGACACAGCAACATAACAGAGTCGTGCGTCGAGCTGGAAGATTTTTTTTTAACTTGCAAGACTTGAAAAGTGCTGTGTGCAGCAAAAAATGCACTGCAAAAAACACAAATCCTACCAATTATTTCTGGTCTAGTTTTTAGTGCAAATATCTTAGAATACATGAAATAAGACATTAATTTACAATGAACTTTTCAGCAAGAGTGTGACGTCGCATGCACAAGATCTCTGCTGGAGGGCAAAACGCTGCGCGCTAACAGGGACTAGCATTGGTTTTAGCTGTTGTCAAAATAACCTGCTAAATCTTTAATGTGCGCCTGATATGTAAAAGAAAAAGGGACGCAGCGCTTTGCTACTAATTGTCAACACTACGACAATTATATAACAGGGCCAGAAAAAAGTTTTAATTAAGAATAAGAGCATGAATATGATCACTTAATTATCTGAGGGATTCTTAACAGCCGATAACTTTATTCACTGAAAGTTTATAAAACTACAAATTTTATCTGGAAAAAAATAATTTAAGGGAAAATAAGTGAAGTAAATGTTTTCAAAGTTGGCAAAAAAAAAGCACTAATCAAAACATTAGGTCTGTTTTTAGCAGATTAGTGGAAGCATCCCACCAAGTTTCTGACAGATTTTAGTTTAATAACTGGCTACAAATCTTGAAATGTAAAAATATAATGCTTCCTTTTTTCAGTAAACCATAACTACAGAAAAAGCACTATTGTTTTCTACCAACCATAATAGTTATAAAAAGATTTAAAAATAAATCAAAAACTACTCACTGTTTCACTTGATGGAAATTCAGGCCACATATTGTTTACCTTTTTCTGCTTTTTTGTGTTTTTCTCCTTTTAAACGTGAACTTTCAAGTGAATTCTCAACTATTTCTATTATCTTTGGCAGAGTTAATGAATTTAAATAGTATATTCCATCTGTCACTTTGTTTTCCCAAACCAGCCAAGTCCTTGTAGTTGTATATGCCGTCAGTAAAGTCAGACATAGAACAGCTCCAGTTTCCCTCGGCTCACACTGATACACTGATCTGACTGCAGGATTCAGCCTGCAGGGTGGAAAACCTGGTAGCAGAGTGGAGATAACAATGTTTAGATGAGAGGAAGCAAACTGGACCAGTGAAAGAGAACAAAACCAAAGACACAACTCTGCACCAACATCACCTGGCAACTCTCCAGGGTAATCTAGTTAAAGTTTCTTCCTGTTTGATGCCATGCAGAAAGAGGAAATGAGCAGAAAAGCTGGAAAAAAACAGATAGAAAGTTGTAAAATAATAGTTTATAAATCTGTTGTGTTTTTTAGGCAGACCTGTGAGGTCTGTTACAGTAATCAATGCGTCTAAAGATAATCGAATGGATGAGTTTCTCTAGATCTTGCTGAGACTTTAGTCCTTTAATCCCGGAAATGCTATTCAGGTGATAGAAGACTGACTTTGTAATGGTCTTTATGTGACTGTGGGGGTGCTGCACCAAGAACAGATGAAGGGAACAACATGAAAACCTCTCAAGACACTGAGAGCAACTTTCTTATTCACAAAATGTAAACAAAACTGGAGATTTTAGTGGCTGTAGGATTTCTCCTTTGTCTTTAGCTAAAGACCATGTGCCATTTCTCCAGCTAGCGCTAGAATAGTGCGTTTGTTTTGGTTGTATTTACCCAATTCCTCGTTTTGGAGCGGTCTATCTGGTGTGGCACAAACCCACCACTAGATGGGATCCTCGCAATATCAGAACTTTAACGGCAAATGTGTTTCCATCTCCCCTTTTAGCGCATTAACACTTTTTCAGAAAAAACAAAAATCACTTCAAGCAAGAGTAAAAACTTTCTTGCAAAACTGAGGAAGTTAATTCAAATGTTGCTGTTTCCATCAACTGTTTTTAATGTGACACTTCAAAATATCCACAAGTTGACGGAAACACAGTTACTCTTAGGGTATGTTCACACCTGATAGTCCAGATCTAACGCATGTTTAGTTGTATTTACCCACAATGCCCTGCGCTGTAGCCTACTTCCTGCTTTTGGATCGGTCTTTGGTACAGTTGGCGTTCACATATGCATTTGAGTTCACTTCAACCAAACCGAGACCAAGAGTTAGCATTCACACTTCCTCAAACAAACCGGACTTTCTAGACAAACGGACTGGAGTCGGATTAAAGTGGATGAAACAGAACTGGTGCAAACAGACCATCAAATAAACCTATTGATACTGAACAGAACTAACAGTAACAGTGTTTTCTACCTGATAGTAATCAGTATGGTGCGCTCAGTGTTTTGAAAAAGATCATAATTTTGAGTTTGACTCATCTGAAAATCATCCAGTTCTGGATCTTTTCGCTGCAGCATTTGATATGTGTGGAAAGTGGAGTGAAAGAGGAGAAATTATGAGAATTAGGGGGGACTTCAGGTTGAAGAGAGCAGTAAAAAGACTGCTCTTAAGATCACAGTTTGAGGCTAACCACAAAGCGGAGAGAGAGGGGGACTGAAATGTGGTCAAAGACGCGTCTAAACGAGGAGAAAGCGGACCTGAAGTTGCCTCGTTACAGAGAGGCAGAAACCAACGGATTTATAGTTTCTCGTTAGCGTCTTTTATCTGTTGGGCTCAGCTTGTTGTCTACAGCTCATTAGCGCACAAAGAGTTTACATCTGTTCGAGATTCACTTCATCCTTTCTGTGCCTTTAGTCGCTTGGTTCTGTCGTGGATACAACACCTCAAAATGTGTGTGTGGGGGTGTGTGTGTGTGAGTGTTTTTAGTGTGCTCTCTGGTCTGGTTTGGCTATAATGAGGAGCTAATTAACCGGGTGTTTCCCTCGGTGCCCTGAGCAGGTGGCTGGAGCAGCCAGGTGGAACCCAGCCCACACACACACACACACACACACACACTGTAGCGTAGCATGTTTTGCCAGGCAGAGAGAGCGCCTGAGGGGGGCAGCAGCATGTCTGGACGCCTGCCCGGGCCCGGAGGGGGAAGGTGGCGGTATGAACCCTCCAGTTTTCAACGACCAATTTTAGCCGTGGGATTTGGGTTTTGCACAGGCATCCAAAATCAATTGGCTGCGCTCACCGGCTTGGCTTTGGCGTTTCAAGCTGGACGAGAAACGAGGTTAGATTTATCCCTGACATACGGAGAGGGGAAGGAGAGGTGGCGCGCTCCGCTAATACGCTAGCATTTATGCGTTGAGAGTGGGCTTCTGAGGGCCAATTTGTCACCAGTCAGAGGAGAGAGGGGTTTGTATTCACAGCAGGCACCTGTTAAAATAGATTTACAAAACTATTTCCTGATATTCATAAGAAAAATCAAACTAAGCTCTTTTTTTGTCCAGAAGCATTTGGAAAAGGATTAGGGACACTAAAAAAAACCTTTAAGAAATCTGACTTTAATCTCAAAATTTGTTTTTCTTTTTTCTTAGTGACCCTTAACCTCTTTAGTACAGAAAACCTCTTACAGCCTTCAAAGTAAGGAATAATTTACCAAAGATTATGCTCAAGTAAGAGTAGCACTACTTCAGCATATTTTCACTCACATAGCCGCCCAAGAAATTAATAAAGTGTAAAAAGAAGTAAATGTTAGAAAGAGACGCGTCAACGGTTTGATCACAACACCTGATTTAACATTTAGAAATTATGACATCAGACTGAGAAAAATAAGAAGTGCTGAGGAAATTCTGGCATTTTAAAAACGAAAATTTTTAAAATATCACAAACAAGTAACAATTTCAGATTAGGGAAGTTTCTCCTAAAACAAAAATTACCATTTGGCAACGTGGGCTCAATGACAAGGCGGTGAAACGCTATTCTTCTCTAATATTTTCCTCCTCTCTGCTCGTCTTCTCCCTTTTTGTCTCAGCATCTTTTCCTTTTGCCAAGACTGAAGCTTGTGTTTGTTGCTGGATTTCCACGACAACGTGAGAAACGAGCTTTACGCTTCTTTGAGCTGAACTCTGAGCCATGAGCCAGTTTCTGGAAGATCAGAGAATATCTGCAACGTTTCCAGTAGCATCCGATTCCCTCGTGTCTTCTTCCTGTTACGGTTCTGCTTCGGCAAAACCTGATTTTGCTTTGAAACTGTTCAAAGTTTGTAGCTGACTGGGTTTGTAATGGGGTAAAAACTTAAAGTTTATACTTTTATTGACTGTTTCAAACATTGAAGAAGGATAAGATGTGACTTTACTTCAAAAACGCTCACCGGCTAAATTAAATACGTATAAATAAATGTTTTCTACTTTCTGCCTAAGTCAGATATGAATCTGTCTTAATAATGTAGTGATATGCAGTAGATTTACTATTTGCAGATTTCTTCTGCATATCATAACTCCAACTTATTTGTGGAAAATATGCCTATTCAAGGATTTTAGCTGCATCACAAAACTTTTTGTTTATTTTATTTTCTCAGGAAATGTTGAACTTGTAGCAGTAGCTGATTTTACATTATGCAATTTGACATAAATTTGCTTAAAGGAAATATGCCAATTATTTTGATAAAGTGCTTTGCCGCTAAGATAAGATGTGTTTTTTTTGGCCGCATCAAAATTGGTTTTTTTTTCTCCCGCAAACCTGGAACAGAAACATTTTTTTCACATCACGAGTCACATGATCAACAACCAGAAGTTACTACTGGCGGAAACAACAAAGAAGAAGACAACAAGAAGTAGTTGGAGGATGAGGTGCTGTGTGTTTTAATGACTTAGCGTGAGAAAAAAATTAATTACGTGTGATTTTGATTGCAATTTTTTATTTAATGGAAACACCATAATTGTGAAGTTGCATTTTATCAACATTTACTGAACAAGTTTTGCTCACATTTGTAGTAGAAACTGAGCCATTGTTGGATTATTTCTGTTGAATCTGATTTGGTTGGACAAACACTTAAAAACAAACCCATAAATATTGCAGGAAAAACCACAGAAACCACACACACACACACACACACACCCACACACACACACACACACGATTCCTCACCTTTCTAGTCTGCTAACATACAGTAACATGTCCTCTGACCTTCTCTTTTCCT
>CAEFZY010058496.1:0-39486 GCA_903066815.1 Brachyrhaphis roseni
GATAGATAGATAGATAGATAGATAGATAGATAGATAGATAGATAGATAGATAGATAGATAGATAGATAGATAGATAGTTGTCCTACAGTTTATTGATTGCATTTATAGATATGTGACAAGTGATATACATTGTAATCTTCAAGTCACAATGAATCTGGTTGTCCTTTATTTTATTCCAACCAGAATCAGGTTCCATTGGGACTGAAAAGGACTTAACTCTTGACTATGTAAGACTTGTGTTTTTTTTGTTTTGTTTGTTTTTTGTGGCGCTCTGTGTGTTTAAATGAAGTTGCACTGGGATTACTCTTTTACAAGACTCCTGCATAGTAACACTACATTAACCAATTGCTAATAATTATTAATGATGTCACATTCTAGATATTTTTAAATAAACTATTGAGTTCAAAGACAGCATTTTATTAAAATGTACAGGTTTTGTGCCTTTTGCCACACAATAACTATTTTGTTGTCATTGTTTCAGAAATCCTTGAAAAAGCTGGAAAAGGGTTAAAAAATGTTTAGTCAATGGTTAATGTAGAATTATCTAAAACTTATTTTATTTTTGTTGATTTCTTGTTGCATCTCTAAATAGCAGTTCATTACTTACACACACACACTAGATGCACACTCTGAACCATTAGGTAATACAGTCCCAGGCTTGTCATTTCACACTAAATGTGATATGATTTGGGTCATAAACAACAATTGTAATCATGAAAAGAACAACAAGCTCTGCACCAGATGGCCTTGCTCCCAGACTGTCCTGGTCTCAGTGGAGAAACACTCTGGGGTTGTGGATGCTAACACTAAAAACATGCTTAAAAAAATCAAGCTTGTTTACACCCAAACCGTACAGACTGGACCACAGTTTACTACAAATTGCATAATTTTCACTGATAAAGTCAGCCATCCATCATTTATACCTGTTTACCCTTGAAGGGTCATGGTGGAGCTGATGCCTATCTAGAGATATGAGAAGCAGATTCACCTTGGAGAAGTCGCCGACCCATTGCAAGGAAACACAGACACACACAGGATAAACGATCAAGCTTGCACACATTCACAGCAAAGGCAATTCAGAGAGATCAATTAACCCTGCAGTCATGTTTATTGGGCCATCGGAGAGAGCCAAAGTACCTACAGAAAACCTAAACAGGCACAGAAGAACATGCAAACTCCATGCAGAAAGACCCCAGGATCTTCTTTCTGCAAGGCAGCAGTGTTACCAATACCAGCACTGTTCAGGCCTAATAAATTCAAACATCTGTATTTCATTTTCAGTAAATATTTCATGCTGTTTCATTAAACGTGAGGCACAAAGTTAATTTTGACTCTGTAAAACGAAAAGTAGGGAATAAGAAGCCATCAGCAGCAGTTGAATTTGTTTGTTTCTCTTTCTGTATGTCTAAACCACACACAACTGCCAACACTGTGCCTTCTGCGCTGCAGGTTTGGAGCGTGACAAGTTTGACAACAAGACAGTGACGTTTGAAGAGCACATCAAAGAGGAGCACAACATGTGGCACTACCTGTACTTCATAGTGTTGGTAAAAGTGAAAGATTCCACAGAATACACAGGGCCCGAGAGCTACGTGGCAGAAATGATCAAGGTAAAATAAATCACCCAGAAATACCCGTGCCTCCTTGGCAGAAGGTGGAAGCTCATTTGTTGGAAACGTGCTGCACTTACTGTCTTATATAGACACTTTGGGAAATTATTTGCTGCTTGAATTACTTGAAAGGACTCAAGGGAACGGTTGATTGTGTCATGTCTTTTCTTCAGAAACATATACTCGGCTAACTTTGTAAGGATTTTTTTAAAGTTATTTCAAAGTTTTTCTGTGGAACTGGGGAGTTTCTTAAGTCACAGATGTTGTCAGTCGTGAATCAAAAGCTAACCAGGTTCTGTCACGTTTTTGGCAACAGCAGTTAGGCAAAACATTTTTTTCATCCGTTAATGTTACTGATTCACACTTTCGAACATGTCCTGGCTCATGACACAAAAGCACGTTTACCCCAGTACGCTAATCTCTTCCTCTTTTCTAATCTTAACCAACAGACATGCTGGTTTTTACCATTTAACAAGTTGGAAAATCAAGAAAACACGAGCCTGTGGTTTAACATTAAATCTAACAAGGATTTATTAGTTGTGCTATGATCCTAACATCTCAACCTTTTCCCTAAACTACATAAAGTCAAGGGAAACATCCTGATTAAAGTTGCTGTTCAGGTGTTATGAATACACAATGGTCATATTCTTGGGTATCCACAGGAGCACAACCTGGACTGGTTTCCTCGGATGCGTGCCATGTCCCTGGTGAGCAGTGACTCAGAGGGGGAGCAGAATGAAATCAGGAACCTGCAGGAGAAGCTGGAGTCAACCATGAGACTAGTAATCAACCTGTCTGGACAGCTGACAGAGCTCAAGGAGCAGGTATCTGCACTACTGAGCTACAGATTCGCTCGTAATGTAATGGATTTAAATGTCTTCCGTATTTTGGTTCCTGTTTGGTAGAGCTGTCACCATTGTAGGGAAGCAGTACGTGCCAAAATACCACACCAGTAAACAACAAACAACCCTTAAAGTGAGCAAGAGACCAGTAATATAGCAGTCACTATAAAATGGGCTTTTACTATTACTTTCAAATACAAACATGGAGTTGAAATTCTTAATGGGCTTTAGCATTAACATGTAGCAGAGTTAGCATAACTACAGTAGTCTCTTTGTATATTCCACACTGTAGATGGTTACTTCAAGTTCTCAGCTCCACTACTCTGGATAGCTGTTTTTAAATTAGCACTTTTCTTCATTTTTAGAAAATGTCTGCATCTACACATTCAGTTTACAATATAAAAACACGAGCATCTGTTCCTCCCCATTGGTTTTTGATGACGTTGATGTGAACTATATCAAAAATCAGTAGAAGATTTTGCACATAAAGCATCACTTGTTAAAGGATTCTCTGTCTTTCCCTTTTGAGAAACTCAGTAGGTAAACAGTAAAAACTGTGTTTTTCTTTATCTTTGTGTCACTGAGCTTCATTTTAAAGAGATTAAACTAGTCAGTCAACCTAATCAGATTTAGCATTGTGCTTTTTCTGATCAGAAAACATTAGATTTTTGAGTTAGATTTTTTTAAGATGAAAATAGTATTATTCTGGTTACAAGCCCATCTTTGATGCATTTCTACTTCCTGCTCAGGGATATTTACATTTATTTACGTTCACTGGCGCACTGGCAAAATCTTAAGAAGGCACCACTCTTTTATAATAGCCAGCATTTAATTTTTTGCTGTTTATTAGTTTAACAAAGTTTTTCCACCAGCTGCCCTCTCAGTGTACACAGCTCAGTCTGACAGCAGCAAAGCGAGGTGGCTAAGGTCATAATACTAGAATACAGAAGTCCCTGTAATTGAAATGTCACCTTTGTGCTGTTCTTCTGTTTTCCCCATTCAGATGACAGAGCAGAGGAAGCAAAAGCAACGACTGGGACTTCTGGGTCATCCCCCACATCTGAACATTAATCCCCAGCAGCCTGCCTGATTTCCCTGGAGGGGAGTCCACCTTTCACCAGTGCCTCAGCCCTCCTTGGCAGGGCAACGTGTCCAACTGTTTCAGGTGGATTTCTGACTTTATGATTCACCTGACCCTCATAAAATATTGCTCTTCAGCAGACATATTTGTATCTATGTAAGGTGAAAGTTGTTACCCTCAGCAGCCTGTGCGTATCTGTGTGGGTTAAGTTTGCACAAAGTGCCTGGAGATCTGCAAAGTCAATCCTGTAAGTCAAGGAAATGAACATGCTGACTTGAGCTTTAGGACCCTGAATGTTTTGTGCCTTTTGTCCGTCCTGAAAGCCAAAGTTCAGTGACATTGATGCTGAAGGAGATTTTCTCGTCAAGTGTCCTTTTGTCGAGGATCAAATCCTCAGTGTTGCACCAGCACTCAGGCCATAGGTTGATTTGAAGATTTGTTTCACCACTTTATTTAATAATTGGTTTCATCTGACGGCAATAGGATTATATAATATGCAATGTGTAAACAAAGATGAATTATTTTGGAGTTACTTGAGTTAATTGAAAGCTTATTTTGTATTTAAAACATGAATACAAGACAATCACAATAGCTTACCTATACTGTGGCTTTTTTTATCATATAAACTTAAGTGTCTTTTTTTTTTCTTTTTCATTTCAAGGTAATTATTTATCACTTTCTGAACTCCATATTATCTCTAACTAAGGCCTTGCTTGTTGTAGGGCAGTTCAGATTGAAACATTTTGTAAAGAAAAATTACTTTGACTTCTTAAAACCTGTCCATAGCTTTTACTTTAAATTATGTCTAGTACGAACATCCCTGGAGGGACAGTGAAAATCCTTACAAATATCTCTATGTTGTGATTATTAATGGGGGCTCTATAGAAGCCAGTAATACACAAACCTTAATGTGTTTACACTGAATTATGTATCTTTTTTTTTTTTTTTTTTTTACTATTTAGTCCAAAGCACTGATATTTTTGTAGCACACAACTACTTTGTAAAACATCCTCATGAAAATGCCTTCTTGAGTGTTTGAGTGTATATGGGGTCACTTGGCGTGCGGCTTGACCAAACTAAGCTTTTCTACTAATTGACGGTTTGTGTCTGAATTGTACATTCCATTCTTGGAGTTTATTTAAATAAAAAAAAAAAAAGTGTGTAAAATACTCTGTGAAAAACTATGTCTGAATCAGCCTGACAAATTAAGAGAACACCAAACTAAATGTCATGCTAAAAGGAAACTAAGGCTTGGTTGGTATTTCCCCCACAAGTTGTTTCATCACAGTTTCTTTTAATACTTCTGAGTGCATCGTTAAAATTTAGCCGCTGACCAGTAGACAGTGTAGGTGCCACGGTTCTCTCCAAGCCACTAAAGGCAGGAATGACTCAAGAAGTCTACAGAAAAGTACAGGTTTTAAATTATATGTGCTTTGCTCTACAAATGAGGAAGTGCACTCTTGTGTGTTAAGAAGGCGTGCTTATTTATTGATGTGTGCTTTTTGAGTATATGAAATTTTAAGACTTTAGAAGATGTAAATTTATAGAATATATTTAAGTTGATTAATTACGTTTTATTTGGATTTTTTTTTGTTTAGTATATTATAAAATATATTATAGAAAATCATCTTTATTCTTAACTGGTGGCAATTTCATTCAAGAAAATTAGTAAATGATTTAATTAAATAAAGAGAAAAATCCAATCCACCGTTTTTAGCAGGATCACTGCTAAAAACTCTGGGTGACCTTGTTAGAGGATTGGGCCTCATATACTCTAAGAAAAGTTAGAGTATATCTAAGACTGAATGTTTCTTAAATATTGCACAGCACAATTAAAATCAATACATTCATTTTAATCTCCATGAGAAAAGTGCCAGACTTTGTGGTGTGTGCCTTAATACATATAATTTGTTCTGATATCCTGGAATTGTTTTGTTAATCATTGAGTCAGATTGGACTAATGCATATATTAACTCTTCTTATTGAATGATTGCGACAGTGATTTTTTTTAAAAGATAAGTTCATATCTAATTTGTATCGATCCAAGCATCACAATAATAGAACATTTTTTTCTCTAAAGACAAAATTATTCCACTGTATGAGAAGCAGTGTGAATACACTTTATTGCCTGCAGATGTTTTTACTAGATATTTTACATCAGATTAAAGTTGTTCAAATTCACAATTTCAGTCTTATTACAACAGTTAAAGGTATATATAAGTAAGTGATAAGTGAGTTGCACTCAAACCAAGCTTTCAATTGCTGTCTTTCCCACCTGATAGATTCGCAGAAATTTATGACATGTATGTTCAAAGCTAAACTCAAGGGCTCTTTCACAGTTTTTCAAAAATTAGATAATCTTTAGCCATATCTAGATTGGTCAAAGTGGATTATTCTCTGCTGATTGCAGATTTTTTTTTAAACACCTGGAGACTCAAAATCCTCACGTAACAAGGATTTGTAAAGCCTTTTAGAAATCACTGCCATCTTAAATTGACACAAATGTGAAAAATGTATGCGAATGGAGGTTCCTTCATGCAAAAAAAAAAATGCATTGCAATTTATTGATTGGACATGGAACGCTATCATCTGGCTGCCTTGATGCAAAAACACCTAAATTAACAGACAAGGACTTGTGATATATTTTTTAACAATTCTATTGTTAGATGTAGACGAGGCGGCTTCGGTGGCTGCCACCTATAACAATATGAGAATTCAAATTAGCCCTTTTTAAATATGATAGGAGCCTCAAAGATTTAGAATAATATTGATCTGTGACACAATATTCTCTAGAAGGGAAACACAAGTGAGGCATTTTTGAAGTAAGAAACCTAAGGTCTTCAAACATAAAAAATAAACGACTAGAGGAACGGATTGGGTGGGGGGATGTTATTATCCAGGGATAGCAGCAGGCAGGTGCAGCCACCGTGTGCAGGATAAGCTGGATGGGCAGGGTCAGCGGGCTCCTGGGGCCATGAGGAGATCAACGTGACAGTCTGCACCGCCTCATGACAATCCACACGGACTACACGCAGCAGTCCATGCGCAGGTCCACGTGGATCCTCCCGCCCTTATTTGAGCTGCGCAGTTTCAAGAAATTATTATTGCTGTTCTTGCAATTATTGCATTGATTGTGCTACAAGGCCTCCTAAACAGTTGACTATTTCCCACTGATTATCTTTCCCAATCATGCATTGTGCAACAATCCTAGAGAGCATCCCCGCTGAGAGTCTTTTATTTGATGCACATGTTTCTTGGCGGTAGGTAACCTATTCGCCCAAGCAAAAACTCCGGCTGAATACTCCGCCATCACCGCCCTTCCCTCTTTGCTGCGCAGCCTTGTTTCCATACACTTCAGCATGGTGGTACACGGGATCCGCGGCGCGCCGCCTCCCACTCTGACGTCTGCAGCGCCCGGGCCACTCAGGCGCCTCGCCCTGGAAAGGTGGGCCGTCCTCCCCGCCGAGGATACAGCGCCGCTTAACACGTGAGCCTCATGTGACAGAGGTAGGTCAGACCGAGCGGAGAGTCAGAGGGTTTATTTAACTCGTCGCTCCGTACTCCCCCACTTTCCCGACGCGCCACTAGGAGAGGGTGGACTTCCTCCTGCGGCGGGACCACAGCGTGGAATTTACATGGACTTAACCTGAACGCACCTGAGATAGCACTTACAATAAGAGCTGCTCTAAAGATGACACATTCTTAAACATTTTCTGAAACATTTTTGATGCGCTATAGCGTACTTCTGCTCTGCTCGTAAATAAATGCGTGTTTGTTTGTGGCTGAATTGGTGATATATTTATATACGTATATTTGGACCCGAACAAAGAATGGAGCGAGTCCCAAACGAGCAACCGCCTCCTCTCTCCAAACACCAGCCTGACCTGTCAGACATGCAGGGGTAAGTTACACGTCTTCCTAAACCGTGACACCTTCACCCTTAAATTGTTCGCAGATTCCTTACGGGTTCGCTCTATTTGTTTCTTTAGGATGGATTTCCAAATGTATGTTTATAAGCCTAGAAGAGGGATAAAAAGGGGAGAAGAGAGCAAGGTTTGTGTTTTTTTTTTTCTATCTATTCACTTTATTACTTGTTGCAAACTTGTTACGACCGCAGAGCTTGTTGCACGTAATCTACAAGGAAGGAATTAGAGTAGCAGCAATTCCCATAAATGGTTGACCCAATTTCTGCTATGACATAACTCCTGGATTCCTCCCTATGGGTGTAACGCCCTGCAAACACAAAGGATTTACGCAACGCCTGTGTTTATTCCTCGCAGGACACCTACAAGCTGCCCCACAGACTCATCGAGAAGAAAAGGCGCGATCGGATAAACGAATGCATCGCTCAGCTGAAAGATTTATTACCCGAACATCTGAAACTCACCGTAAGTTCACACTGAAGTGGCTTGAAGGGAGAATGGGATGCACAAATGTTGAGTAGAATGCACCATCTAGTGGTTGTTCAGCGGTATTACGGCTGTGCGTCAGCAGCGCGCACAAAATTGGCTGCTGTCCAATTATGCTCTGTCCTATCCTAACATGTTGACATTGTGCTATAAAACAAAATTCAGTAAATGATCTGAGAATCTCCTCAACCTTATGACTGAATTACTGTGAAAGTTGGAGAGCAGAAGAAGCCTTAAGCCCAGGAGTTGTGCAGCTTAGGCTCTGTTTTTGAATAAGCGGTTAAGATGTGCTGACTTTGCGTGTCTTCCACAGACTCTGGGCCATCTGGAGAAGGCTGTGGTTTTAGAGCTCACGCTCAAACATGTGAAAGCCCTCACCTCTCTTCTGGAGCAGCAGCAGCAGAAGATCCTTTCTCTGCAGAGTGGCATGCAAATCGGTGAGCGACAGACATTTGCTTACATGCAGAAGATAATACTTCAAACCAATGTATAAAGGTGGCATTGTGCAGACATTACAACAACTTCTCATTCCCAACTGAACAAAAATTACAGTTTCTTGAATTACATTTTTTTTTACAGAGCAACCCACTGTTAGCCAGGAGAAGTCAGAGGAGATGTTTCGCTCTGGTTTCCACATGTGTGCCAAGGAGATTCTCCAGTATCTAGCCAATCATGAGGCTGATGGAGACCTGACTCCAACTCATCTCATCGGCCATCTTCACAAACTGGCTGCTGAAGTGCTGCAGAGCCCAGCTAGACCTCGCACCCCTCAGAGCCCCCAACCCGAAGAGGTTCCAGCCTACCACCAGCGCCAGCCTCACAAGGAGATGGCCACCACCTTGTCCTCTAAGCCGACTGAGGGCTATGGGAGGAACTGCGTGCCAGTCATCCAGCGGGCATACGCACCAGCGAGTGGCGAGCAGAGTGGAAGTGACACAGACACAGACAGTGGCTATGGTGGGGAGCTGGAGAAGACTGAAGTGGGGGCATTGCAGGGACGCTCTGATTATTATGGTCATGACAGCCAGCAGAAGCGACTGCTGGGAGACAGACAGAGCTCTGCCATCAAGCAGGAGGATGACGAGCCGCACCACAAGCGACCCCGTGTGGAGTCTTCTGAGGATGAGGTGCTCTCAAGTGGAGAGTCGTCGATCTCATCATCCTCCAGTGGTTATGGTAGTTACATGAGCACGTCCCCCACCCACCCACCTCCCCCTCCTCATCCTCTCTGCATGCCGTTCTACCTCATCCCCCCTTCAGCTGCGGCCTACCTACCAATGCTGGAGAAATGCTGGTATCCTGGAGCAGTGCCTATGCTCTACCCCGGCATGGGAGGCTCCTCACCCACCATGTCTGGTGACAGGCCACCACCTCCGCTCGTGTTGTCTCCCAGAGGAGGCTCTCCTGCCCCAGCCCTATCGCAGACCCCCATGGACTCCCCTGCTCTCCTTCAGGCACTAAAGCAGGTACCACCCCTCAACCTGGAAACCAAAGAATGAGGAATGAAGGAACAGGCGAAGGGACAATGCCTTTTTTAATGGCCACTGTCAACAAATGGACGACATGACTGAGCTGTTTGTAATCTATAATCATTCATCTTCTCTTTTCCTCATCCGGAGGTCAGATAGTACCCGTTCACACTGGGAGGAATGCAAAACGCTGGCTGAATGTTTAAAGCTCTGTGGTTTTCCTCATTTACAGATGTACTGTTTGAACCCAAACTGCCCTGCACATACATACAGATTGGTTGAATGTAAAGAAAGAAGTCTTTAAGATGCTGCTGTGGAAATGTAAAAGCCTACAACAACTATCCATCTCACTATGTAGCTGTTGTGACAAAGAATTGCCATGTTGTTCTTTACTTTAAAAACCTTTTGCACCAAAATACTGGTAAATAATCACCCAAAGTTTGTTGCCTATGTCTTTTGTTCACCATTCTGTTCACTAAAATGCCCTTTCTCAACTTGATATTGATGACTTTAAACACCCAGAAGTTCTGAAGTGTACAGAAGGAGTAAAGAGATGGCCTTAGTGGATGAAGGGACAGGCCACTACATGGCCAAAATGAGTGACATGTCTTGTTTTTGTGTTGATGAACTGAGAGGGATTTCTGTAATTATTGTTCATAGACTTCTTGTATATTTCTATTTTTGATACCTGTGCTTGCACTCTGCTCTCTCAGGCAGCCGGAGGGATTGCAGAGTGTGGACAATGTTGTGTACTCAGAAAGTGTACATTCTGTAGCACTGTGCTGGACCTGGTCTGCGTACTCAACGTGTTTTCTGCTCAAGTCAAACCCGGTGTTTGTTCTTGCTGTTGCCTTTTACTTGTGAGAAGCTGATAAACTGCAGATGTTTATTCTCTGTACAATGTATTAAACCTGGAGTCAAAGATATGAGGAAGGGGTGAAGTGAATGTAAGTTCTACCAGAAGACTAGTTTTCTATAGAAAGTGAGGTACTTGAGGTTTTATATTTTGGGACCTAAAGAGAGATGTTTGATGTACATATTTTGTCTATAAATGTTGATATAAATCATAAGTGTATTAATAAAGTATTTTTCCCATGGATATTTGTTTTTATTGTGTGTATCTTTTAATAATTAAAGATGTGTGTGATAACAATAAAACAGATACATTCCAACAAGCCACGCCTGGAAAAACTTGAGTTTTAGCTTCCTCTGCTGGCTAATGTGCTAATTATTTGGAAAACCAAATTAGTGTTAACTTAAGCCACTTCGCAAAACAAGCAATTTTGTATTTGCTTCAAAACAATTTAGTAATTGTACTTAGCTTCAGATCTAATTAAAGATGCCCAAGTTAAATCAAAATTATTAAACGCTATAATTTGTCATAATCACAGGCCCAAATGAATGCATCAAGTTGCTGACTAATTTTGCAGCAAGTCCTTGTCCTTGCAAGCATTTGACAACAGTAGAAAGTATTCACTTCTTATCACATCTCATCTCAAGGTGTTTTTTCTACTGTCATTTAGTAGGAAC
The DNA here is from genome assembly GCA_903066815.1 of Brachyrhaphis roseni. NCBI lineage: Eukaryota > Metazoa > Chordata > Actinopteri > Cyprinodontiformes > Poeciliidae > Brachyrhaphis > Brachyrhaphis roseni. The sequence continues at coordinate 10,942 of CAEFZY010058496.1, forward strand.
TCTCAAAGTGTTAAGTCATCTGAAGTCAAAGGTCATCCCAGCAACTTGAAATATCAATACCTTCGAATTAGTTTTCCTTCAACTGATATTGATCCGTTTGATGATCACTGTGACCTTTAACTGCTACAAATGAGTTGTTTTTAATATGGGTGGAATAAAGTACTTAATAAAGTTAAGGGGTCCTGATCAAGATATCCAACTGTTGTATGACTGAAGTCCTCCCTAATTGTACCTGTTTCTGCCGACCTGTCTACTTAAACACTGAAAACCTCCAGCAATGCATAACTTGGATCTGTGCATTTTTTTTCCATGTCTGTATCCCTTATAAAGGTGGCTAAGATACCTGCTATTATTTACTCTTTGATTTTAAAAGTACTAAATGAATTGCAGATCAGTGAGTGATAAAGATGCTGGTGTAACCTATTAGAACTTTCATATTTTATTTATTTCCTGTAGTAGCTGGTGATTGACCTAAATGTGTTATTTTTCCTTTATTGCCATCTGCTGGGCATTTAAAGTCATTACAATGTCCAGAATAGAATAGAATAGAATAGAATAGAATAGAATGTGTTAAAGTCATTCTTATGAAAACATCCTCAAGCAGCCTGATCAGCTGTCAATAAAGAACCAACATCCAAATACTTAGAACAAAGGGCCAGTAAATGGCTCCTGTGAAATATTACACACTTCCTTCCATTACACTGAGGCAAAAAGAGAAAGGGAATCTTCCAAGATCAAAGTGGGAATCCCACTAATAAGAATATAATCAAACAGGTCAAAAGGTTTGAATATAATCCAGGTCAAAATCAGTAATACAGGTCAAAAGGTGATTCATAACACAGAGTGAAATACTTTAAATATTACCTTTATGTTTGATGATTATGGCTTATTAAGATTATGGGGATGATTATGGTCCACTCAATGTTTTCTGATGTCAAAATTCAGCAGAATCATCTACCAGGAAATTTTAGAGCACTTCAAGCTTTCTTTTGCTGACAAGCTTTATGGATATGTTGATTTTGTTTTCCAGGACTTGGCTCCTGTCCTTACTGCCAAAGGTATCAGACGCTGGTTCATTGACCTCGGTGTTACTCTTCTTTCTTCACCAGGGAACTGGCCTGACCTGAACCCCAAGAGAAACACCTGTAGGTCGCGATTAAAGTAACCTCTCAGCAAAATCAGAGGCTGATCACCTCCATGTCACAAAGCACTGATGCAGTAATGCATGCAATTGAAAGCCCACCCAAGTATTGAGTTCAAATACAAAATAATACATGGATACAGTAGGCTGGCATTCCTGTTTTAAATATGTTTTTATGTTTTTTATTATTATTTTTATTTTATTATTTAATCTTTTTTACTGTGCCAAAAAAGAAAAGTGTTTCTAATTGTTTCTAATTGTCGTCATTGTCGATATTAGCAAAATACGCTTTCTTTCTTTAACACATAAATCTGTTTTGAACTAAGCTGCGTCGCACCACAAGGGGGCGATCGAGGCTTTAGAATGAGTTCTGTCTAGTTTCCTGTTCTGGATCAAAGAACTTGTTTGGCAAGTATTTTTGCTGAGTGAACTCGCAGTCTCTATACGTCTATATTTAGTTAGATATCGGAGAAAAGTATTATTATTTTTTTGAGTTTGTTTGTTTCCTTTTTTTTTCTTTCTTTAGAAATGTTAAATCTTGAGTTGACTTCTACAATCAAGGTTTTATAAAATATTTTTATTCATTACGTCATTGCATATAAAAATAATTCTGAGCTGTACTGCTAATCCCCTTAATAACTGATGTTATTAAAATATTTTTCATAATACAGCTTTTTTGATCAGGATTTATAAAATTAAGCTTATGGGTTAAAATAATATATTGCAGATTTATGAAACATAAAAAAATACTCTTGCACACATCTTAAAGCTGCTTTACCTTTTCTAAATATACAGCATTTCATGTAGAGCAATTAGCCAGAATATTATGACTTTATTTCCCCTGACAGAGCAACAAGGAGTTCAGACAGGCAAAAACATCTACGGGTGTCCCATGAAATTATTAGGAAGGATTTAACACAGTTTGGGCTGCTAAATATCAATTTCTCTCCATGGAATTTGGAAATATTGAAATACATTAATGTGAGTTATGATTATTTCCCTTCAAGAAATAAGATAAATCAGATTCTCTTTATGACTCACATCTTGCTGACTGCTTTCCATTTTCTTGTCAGTGTAAATTCTCAATTACCATAGATCAGTATCTTCTGTTAGACTTCATTTACAGTGAAGGCTTTAATAAAAATAAAGGACAACATATCTAGAGTAAAGCTGGTACCTTCTTTAAATGTCTTGAATATGTCTTAGCCGTAAATTTAATGAAATAACATCAGCTGCTGTGCTTTTGAATATATTTGAAGGAATGTTGTCATGTTTGACTATTGTCCTGTTCAAGATGAGATGATGCTACAGCAAGGTGTTTGTTTTAGTGGGTGCCATATGTCTACAAAACTGTTTAGTGCTTTAAAAAGGAGCAGTTTATCATCTTCTCAAGATCATTATGTTTTGGCTGATATCATATTACGTTTCAGACTTAATATTCATTTTCTCAATTAGCTGCTGTTCTCCACAGTTCAAACACAAACATGCTGGGTTAGCTGATAACTCTAAAATAGTATGAGGTTTTAACTCAAATTATAGTAGCTTTGAGTGAATCATAAACGTTGACATTTTTACAACCATGATTACAATCCTATAGGCCCACAATGATCAGATAAGTAGGGGAAACAGAAACAGGATAATCTTGCAGTAAGTGAGAAGCTTAAATAGTGGAGAGCTTGATTACTAACAAAAGACAGGTGGCTGATTGGAAACAGGTTGCAGCTGTGAAAGAAGGCAAACCATGCAGGCTGAGGGAAACTGAAGAGAACATAAATGAACAACAGTACCAAAGAAGACTGACACTAGTTAAAGAAAATTAAATTCAGATCCACAAAAAAATGTAAGAATAAAACTGAGAAATCAAATACAAAAGAATGAACTGAAATGGCAAGAACGAAACTGATATGAATAAACAAGGATTAAAAAACAACCATAAAAGAAAACCAAAACCCAAACACCTGGAGATAACAACAAATTTAGCCATATTGGACTAATATCTCAGCCTGCATCAGGTTTGGATTTTAACTGGAACTTAAATTTTCACTCTTTACTTTTTGTTATTTAGTTGTGAACTTGTTGGTTGTCTTTGGACCATTGTTCTGCTACATAAAATGCATGGTTCTATCAAATGTGGCAGGTCATATCCGGGTCGTGAAGCAGAAAAGCAGCCTCAGAACAACCCAGTACCAACATGTTTGAATTTTGTAATGATGTTGTTTTTGTGTGATGTGTTGTGTAATTTTCCATATCTTATCAGGACACAAACCTTACAAAAAATGTCACTTTTTTTTCCCTTGTCCACAGAATCTTTTTCCAAAAGTCTTTGGGATCATTGAGACTTTTTGTCTGTTTGCAGGGCCTTTGTGCTCTTTTTGATCTGAAGTGGTTTTGACCTTGGGACCTTACCATAGATAACATTTTATCCCAGATTCCTGAAATTATGAACACAGAGCTTAACTGTGATGAGTCATCAATGTAGTTCTGTACTTGGTAAATGGGCAACTCTTAGGAAGGCTTAATGGTGTTCAGTGTTTTCTCCTTATCTGGATAACTCTTACTGCAGTTCACTTGGTCAAAGCCTCATAGCTTTGTGACAACCGATTCCAGATTTATGGACATAAATGCCTTTGTTTCTAAGTTATTAGGTTTAGGAGGCAATTTAATTTTGCACAAGTTAAGGTTAGTTTGAAAAGGGTTTTTTTCCCCCTCAATAAATAAAACCATCATTTGAAAGCAGTTGGGATTTACTTAAGTTATCTTTATCTGCAATGAATAGTAATCTCGAACATTTGAAAATAAAAATAAGGAAACCTTAAAAGGAGAAAATATTTGTGCACGGTCTAGTCATTAAAACGTTTTTTTTTTTTTTTTGGTACAGTTTAATTTTAGTTTCAATGTGTGTTTATTTTGATGATTGTGTGGATGGAACAGTCTTTCTTTTGCTGAACGCAAAGTGGTGTTGTTGTTTTTTTTTACCTGTGGCCCCTGAAACTTACGCACAGTGGTAACTGCATCCAGCAACGGAAACTCTGGCGCTTTTAAAGTGAACACTGTGTACGATGAAGCCGCTGTATGGACTTATTGGCTTTACTGGTTAGCAGCAGTGTCTCGGCGCTCTGATTGGCTCAGGGCGCAGTGATGCTGTCTGCATCCTGCTCTGTCAGGCAGGACAGGAGGGGAGGGGAGCTGGAGGCGCGGCTCGGAGATCATCACTTAACAGAGAGAGACAAAATAATAATTTCCCTCGTCATGTGAAAGAGATGTCATTTGTCAACATGTGTGGGGTGACAAAAGCGGCGGCCGCATCCAGCCCGTGACCGCTCCTTCTGCTCGTCCTGTAAGACGGCGGACGGACGGCAGTCTGACTCAGTGAAAGTGTCACCTTTCCACTCAGTGAATGCCGGCAGTGTGAACTCAGGAGCCATGAGCGTGTCCGGGAACGACCCGCAGAGTTTACTGTGCTACCAGGTAAAGTGGATTTTGTTTCATAAAGTGCAGCGCAGCGAGCAGGTGCATCGTCCAACAACTGGAACTGATCTGAGCGGAAGCAAACTCAGAAATGGAGACTTCTCGCATTTTCTTAACTATTTTCCCCTCTGCATTAACTTAGAGACGCTCCGCACGTTGCTGGGGACTTGTGATGTGTTGAATTGTGTCTCGCTCGTGACAGAATGGGGATTGTTGATGTTGTTTTTGCGAGGTGCCAGCACGTGTATCAGTTCTGAGAGCGCATCACGTTGCATTGCACAGGCGGACCTCAGCTGCTGAGACCACCACTCAGGCATAAATTAACGCGCATCCTCTGGATGGAGACGTCATGGCCACATTACTGGGAGAGCGCAGAGAGTTATTGATTAGGGATAGAAGGATGTCCGCTGAGCACACTCTCTGTGCATTAATAAAAGTCAACTGCTCGTCCCCTGGGGTCACGTGTTGTGAGGAAGGAGAATAGGATTTGGGCTTTTTATTTCTTATTCTTTTTTCTTTTTTTTTTATTTGGAGATGTGTTTATTTGGTAATTACCCCGAAATGACCTTGACGCCATTCCTTCACCGTGTTTCATAAGGAGCTCTCTCTACTTTCAGTCAGAGCATGACAGACAGTGTGACTTAAACTGGGGAGGCGGGGACATCCAGTACCCTGTTAGGTCCCCTTCCACTTTACTCTGCTGCATAATAGTTTAATGGACTTGTTGCAGGCTATACCTAAACAGTCATGTTATCATGGTGTGTTAGACTAACATCCTGTCTGTGTGCAGGAAGCAGATGGAGAAGAACCAGAACTGAGCTGGAGAGTCTCAGATATCAATAGACCGCTTTCAGACCAGGGGGAGAAATAGCCTCTGAGCTTCACCCTTGAAGCAAGTTATGTAACCTTATTGTTATGTGTGTAAGGTTGCCTATCTGAAACACCTGGACTGTGCAGTCTGCATTTCCTGCAACTCTTCACCTGGAACATGCTGTAATGTCCACTTATTGCAGCCATAGCCAATGAGATACCCAGGTGACAAACTGGTCCTGAAAAAGATGTCAGATATCCCATTTTTGTCAGAGGATAGCACAAAAAATATATATTGTTAAAGTAAAAGAAAAAACATAGATGCATTAGTGAACTCCATTGCATATACAGTGTTTGTAAACATGAGACATGAATTAAAACTAAACTTTTCCTTCTTTAGGACAAAATTATTTCTATTTGCTAAATGCCAGTATAACCAGAAAAATAACTTTAAAAAAAATTTTAAGATTTTTTTAAAAACATTTTTAATCCAGAAGTTTGCATACAGTATATTTCCTTAATTTTAAATAGTTGCCTTTTTAAACTCTATGACTTGCATCAAAGTCAAATGTTTTAGATATATTTCCTCAAGTCTCCAATTTGGTACTGGACTTAACTTCAGCATCTCCACAAGGTCTTTTTCTTTTTGTCTGGGTTTGATACGGACAATTTGCACCAGAGTATGTTGGTTTCTGGGACTCAGAGCCCATCTACTCCCTGAATGGCATGTTGGCAAGACATTCCCATGGCACTTCAATCTGCATATTATTATTTGGAAACAATGCAAACAATAATGTGCATTATTATTTGCATATTATTATTCTGAATTTCCCTCAGACATCTAGAAATTGTAGCCAGAGGACAGAGATTAAAATGTTTTGTTGACACTTTAACTGCTTCACTGAGCATTTTCCTGTCTGTGGGAAAAGATTATTTTCTGAAGTTCAAACTGTGCACCAAAATGAAAAGAATGGCAATCTAAGTTACTTTAAATGTGGCACAGTTGTTGGTGGTGAATGTTTTAAAAAGCATTGACATACTGGAATATTTATGTGTAACTGTAGCTGCAGTTTTCAAAGAAAGAGCATTATGCAGAGATATTGAAGGAACATTTGAAGACATCTTGAGCAAAACGGAGTCTTCTAACCAGGCAATGACTTGACGCAAACCACCAAATTAGTTGAAAGTTTGCCTAAGCAGAAGGAAATAATTGTCTTATGTCACAAAACTAGAATTTTGTGGGCTGAGCTGAAAAGGTGTGTGCGAGGAAGGTTGCTTACAAACTTGACTCTGTTGCAGCGGTTCTGTGAGAAGGAATGAGTCAAATTTTCAGCAAACTATCCGTGCAAAGCCTGTGGGAACATATCCGAATCCTCTGACCCAAGTAATAGAGTTCAAATGCAATTCTACAAAAAACAAATGGAAGTACGTAAACCTCTGAATTAAATGCGGATGAATTAGATTAGATTGTTTTCATAGTCCTGTCATTTTGACATCATTTATTTTGTTGATCCTAATTGACTTAAACCAAGAAAAGTTGAGTGTTTTAATATCAGAGACAAAAAATGTTGACTTGTTAATAGTTTTGTGTAAATATCTTGTGCACCGTTAACATACCATGTGTGTTTGCTGTTACATTTCTCTGTTCTACTGCATTTACAGTTGTTATTTGGCATGTGTCCCGCACTTTGGTTTTAATCAGTTTATTGGCATAGTTTCCATTTAGCTGGAGCGATCCATAAGCAAGTCTGACTGAATGTGAACTCTGGAGAGTACAGCTGTACACATTGGTATGCAAGTAGTATTCAGTATATCCCTCCATATATTAAAAGAATGTAGTTATGTGTCATATCTGAAGGCAAAAATAAGGTTTTACAGCATTGAAAATTTTCAACTTTATATTGTTTTAAATTTGATGATTGCTATTTGTTACATTTATGTCAACAATTAACTTAAGGTTTACCATAAAAAGTAGAAAATAAAATATTTGGTTGCTTAACAAAAGAAGAAAATGACCCAACATTACTTAAGTGAGTTTACAGCTACTTTATAAACCTTCACTAACTTCATCTGTTGTGACTTCACTCATTCAATAGAGGCTAAACTAAATGCTTCTTGTAATTCCTGAACAGTTTTCTTCAAAATAGAAGGTTTCCCTCCCAGTGCTTTAAGAAGACAAAATAAAAATGCTACACTTTTTCTACTCTACAATTACAGATTGAAGGGAAATTTTATATCGAGGGGAAAATGTCAAAACAGGCTCAACTTTGTCGATTAATAACTGGTCTTAATATTAAGGGATTATTCTTCAATTAAGTAACAAAGTCAAACAGAATTCATGTTCAAGACGTAAAGGAAATACAAAACAGAAATCTTTCAGGACATTTACACAAAATTAGGCAAGTGTAGCAAAGCTACGAAGCAAACTTACAAGGCGATTAGGTCTGGGTCTAACTCACTTGGGAAAAGTCTCTTCTCAAGCTTTTCGGTTCTTTCTGTCCAGAGCAGAGTCCAGATCAGTTGGATCATTTCATTTGCCAGATTGGAGACATGAGGAGGGACAGGTCAGCCAATCAAAGTTAGACTTTTGGTAACATTATAGTGCTATATCAAAAATATACTGTGCATAAAACAATATTCTGCTTTTTAGAAACAATTTGTTGCTCTACACATATTATCTCATGACTGGAGTTTGGTTTTAGAAAGGATAATTTCACACTCATTCAGAGAAACTTTGACATGTTTTGAAAGTTGTCAAGAAGATCATATGTCTCTTATATTTTGGAGATGTCATTTATATGAAATTATTTATTTATTTATTTATTTTGTCAAATTAGTCCAATTTGGCAAATTAGAAGTGACATTGACTTTTATCTATATATTACCCTGCAGATAGAAGTTCAAATCTGACACATTAACATGCACAGCAGCACCAATAATGTTGCCTGGCATCATGTTAGGCCAGTTCCACCTGTTATACATCCAGGATAATAACATGTCCTGGAGTAGATGGAGCATTACATGACCGAGCCATCAGCCTGATGTTACCAGATCGCATGTGGTTCCTGAGTTGGAATGTGGTGTTTTCCCTCCCTTAAGAATTAATGAAAAGAAAAAAAAAATCAAATTTCAACCAAAGAATGTTCTATTTGGTCTTATCACAACGTGTTTAACAAAGCAGCATCCTGCCTTGTCCATGTGAACCCTTGAAAACTTAAAATACTGCAGGAATCTGTCTGGGGAGAATGATAAAAAAAATTCCCTGGCTTTGTCATGAGCACCATTGTTTCCGCTTTCCACTGGTGAACTTGCGAATATTAACATTAGGCAATGTGACGCAGTTATGTAAAAGTTACACTGAGTTCTTTCAGGCTTCACACAATAAAAGCCTTGATCTTGAAGTGATCTTTGTTATGGGAGCTCACATACTGAGGGTAACAATGACCTCGAATTTCCTCCATTTGTACAGAATCGCTCTATAAAAAAGAAAGATGGTTTTGTAACTATTTCTGTCCTGATAAGCATCAATGACTCTTTTCTGAAGTTCAGTTTCCCTTTTTGTCTTGTTTTCCTGACTTTCTTGGTGCTGTGATGATCAAAGAGTCTGTGTAAAAATCTGCTGAGAAGTTGAGTTAAAAAAACCCCTTTAAGGAACACCATTGACCACCTTTGACACTGGGTTTGTTGTTTTTAATTTTCATAATTTGATTAACAACTCAGCAGTTTTAATTGTGAAGAATGTTGCTGTTTTCCACCCATAAATCCTGCTACTATTTGTAGAAAGAAAACAATTAGAGGCAGACTTGTATGTGCGGAGCAGAATGAGGTGACTCATGCTACCCGTGGGCTGAAGCAGTCAAAACAGCCGCCCTTCTTCTTCCATCTTCCCAGCCTTCTTCTCTCCTGTCTTCACTTATACCATTACCTCTTATTTTCATCCATTCATGTTCAGCCCTCCTCTGAGTGAAGATATGTCTCTTATGTCTCTAGCAGTGAGTTGGAAACACTGCAGCGCTGCGAGGGGGGCAGCAGCTGCCTGAAGGCATGTTACGAAGTGCCAGTCTTGGATCTCAGACGCCAAACTCTGTTCAGGAAGTGACAGGCCCAGTTGTTAGAGTCAGGATCTGTGTTCCTGCTGTCAGCTTAGAAAGCTTCAGGGATGGAGCAAGTAACTGGTTTGGCTTTGAGAAAGGAAATAGGGAGGCGTTTGGTGGAGATTAGCTGATGAAACTTGGGTACTGTAGAGTGACACAATATGAAGTGGTGGTTGCATTTTTGCCTTAAAAATGATCTCTTCCCATTTATAGATGAGGTGGTAACATCTTCAAACAATGATAGCAAAACCTGGGACTGGATTCAGCTTCTGATAAATTAGTTCATAGCATTTAAATTAATTAGACCCTGTGATTGTATTTAAGGCAACATTTCAAATATGTTGCTTTCTGCTTCCTAAACGAACTAAAACAGGTTTAGTCTGAGAAAAAAAATTTGAATCTCCTCATAGAGTGCATGTAAAAACCTTGTATTTAAGAGCAACATACACTGCTTCAACATGTGACGTCATGACAAAATGTAAAGAAATCAAACTCTGTATGAGGAAGAGAACTGTAGTCCTTCACAGGTCTGGTTCATCCTTGAGTAACATTTCTAGACACCCAAATGTGACGCCTTGATCTGTTCAATCAATAGCTGTCAAGAGTAAACTGTGTATAAATCTCCAGGTACAACGCAGTTCATTACAGAGACAGGCTCTGTGTCCAAGAGATAATTGTGTTTTGGTGAAAGATGAGCGTATCAACCTCAGAATAAAAGGGAAAGATGTTTTGAAGATGCTGACTTATCTTATGTATCAGAAAAAGTGTATGGAATAACAGAAAAAATAACTTTGATTCAAATAGCAAAATAATTAGAACTTTAAAGTTTTAGTTTTTTATTTATTAGAGAATGTGGTTGGGGTAAAAACATGCATCAGTATTCCTGCAGTGTGAGGGAAGACAGTTAATGTCCCAACACCTGTACAACAAATATTAATTTCAGTGCTTTTTACCTGCTGTTTGACATTGCAAATAGATAGCAGAAATAATTATTCAGTGTAAAAGTGTTGTCTGCTGCTTCGTTCCTCTCATGGTGCTTATAGAGTGTGAGGACGTTTTGATGCAACACATCGATTGCTCCACTTAGTCGGGACACAGGGATGCAAATTGTTGTTGCTCAACCAGTTGAATGTGTTTTACTTTAATGCAGCCGGACTCTCCGTTTGCATTGTTGACAATATTGTTTTTCAACAAATATAAAATTCCAGGAAGTGAGGCTGAAGGAAGGAAATTGACAAGAAAATATTTTTTACAATAAAACATAAACTCACAAAGGAGATTTTTTGTGAATTATGTAAAAAAATGCTCCTCTTTTTCTTACTGTGTATCAGTTCTTTAGTTCTTCTGTCAAAATCCCTGCTTGAATGTTATGCATGGTTTTTCTGCGTGAATGGGAGATTTTTCAGTATCAAAAATAGGACACTTGTGTAACTTTACTTTTCATTACCATTCTGGGAATCCAGCATATTTTTAGGGGGTTGTGCTTTACTGGAAAACACTTTACATCTTGAATCTCTTGGTGATTGATGGCATTGCTCTATTTTTGACTCTCACATGCTGAGACTTGACATGAGAGTCTAAAGCCATCCTAGGAGTCAGTGTTGTGGGCCCAAAGATGCATCATACAAAATAAAGATGTTAGAATACAGCTAACAGAAAAGTTAGCTGCATCCTTCTCACATTTAATTATGTCGCAACCATAAACTACCATGTTTCTATTGAAACTTTATGTTATAGACAAACAGAAAGCAGTGCATAACTGTGGAGTTGAAGGAAAACATGGTTTTATTTTGTTGTTTTAATCAGAAAACTGAAGCGGAGGTGCCTTCTGAAAACCACTAGTTCTTTGCTTTGTTGCACACCACACATTTCAGATATTCTACAGTAACATGGAAATTATGTAGCATTTTCCTTTCACATTAAAACTATGTACTACGTTTTGTTGGGCTGTTGCATAAAAATCCTAATCAAATACATTAAAGCTTTTGTTTCTAACAACCAATTTGCAAGGCATAGTAAATTAGACCACAAACAATCAACGCAAATGTGAATATGCAATTAAAGACAATAAAATTTAAAGGTTATGTTTGTATGAGTAGTGAAATGTTTATGATCAACCCTCCAAATTACAGCATATGTGAAAAACATGAAGGAAAACATCAAACGGAAAAGCATCAACCACCTTTAAGCGTTTTTTGAAACTAATTTCTTTCATGACTTTCTTACAATTGTTCAAATGTTTGTATTGAGCAAATTTTAATTTAGCTACATTCAAACCAATGAAAGTTACATCATCTTCAAATAATAAGTATTAAAATCAGCATGTGATATTCTGGTAAAAATAGACGGAGCAGGATGCCTTTATTGAGAATACAGTTTTCCTAAGTTTAAACTCTTAGAATCCACATCACAGTTTGTCTCCAATACGCCCCTGTATCACATGATTTTCTCTGGTAACAAGGCTTCCCCTGTGTGTATGTGCCCCTGTTGGCTCTAGTATGCCCATAAAGGGCAGAACCTCAAGGGCATGCAGCCATTTTGGGTCCAGCTCTGTGCGAGTTCTGCGGCACAGAGGCGCTAATCTGCATGAGTCATAAACCACATCCAAAAGCTGCTGCTGATACCCAGCTAAGGACAAGAGGGAAGACAAAAAGGACGGTTGCCAGGTGATAGAATGTGGTGGCGACACACAGATTATTTTCCCTGCGAGTGTTCATGCTTTGAGGGTCACAGATGTGTTCAGCAGCAGAGACAAACAAAACCTTAGAAGTGCATCATGAGCTTTTAATTAGCTAAAATACTTAAGGGAAAGTAAGACGTGAATGACAGGGAACCATTAACCTGCTTAAAAAACCATTCACTTACATGAACATGTTGCTAAGAAGGTGCTGTTACTGAACTGTGACTCGTATAACTGCAGGCCTCATAACTAATATGTAAAGAAAAGTGCAACATCCAGCAGCGCTCCTATTTATCATTTAAAATTCCACACTTATTTACTTTAAAGTGACCAAAGTCCTCTCCTTTATTAACAATTTTTAGTTTGTCAGTACAAAACCAACTTGACAATGACGCATGAATGGATATATGGACCACACAATTAGATAATGGCATAAGGAATTACATTTATTGACAGTCTTGTTTTCTTTTCCATTACCTAATAGTTACACAGAGTTTTAGCCTTCTTCCTCCTCCATTTCTTTCTTTCCTTTATTTAGACCAAATCGATCCAAATTGATCAGATGCGATACTCTGCCATCCATTCTGGGACAGAAAGCTTTTAGAGTTGCTTTTTTTTTAATCTGCTCCCTCCTGCAGAGCATCAGTGTAACTTGGTAAAGCTCTAATTCTGATGCCTCAAGCTTGATTTGAAAAACAATATGCAGGAGCCCAGGTTCACCAGCACAGCTGCAGACACTGATAACACGATTGTGTTTTTGAAGGAAAATCTGGACTACAATTTCAGAGTACAGAGAGATTTGACTGGTTGGTAAAACTGCTCGAAATCAGAATGTGATGCTTTTACTGATCTAGAATTAAAGATAACTTGCTGTTTATGTAGGTAAAATGTAAAGAAAAAATTATTATTGCAAGACATTACTTGTCTTGTCACAATTCAGTTATCAAAGATTTCTTACACTGTGACACTTGAGTGACAGATGTGTTTCTTTCTAAATTAATTATGATGAGTTCAGTAAGGTTGAGCTATGAAGAAAGTGACCTCAAGGTAAAATGGCGGTTAAAGGCATAACTCATCTAAAAGCAACATAAAACACCATGAGGCAGACTTACCATCATGTGGTTTCTAAATCAATGCAGTGAGCTAATAAATACATCGCCTACTCTCCGGCTATCCAATAATAACTAAAAACAGACAAAACCTAAATTCAAAACATTACAGAAAATGCAGATCCTGACAAGGATGTGAAAACTGAAATAACTAAGTCTTTTTGGAAGTGCACTACTTCTGCCATTTCCCCTAAGCGTTAACTGCTGCATGTTATTCTGACGCATGAATATCACGTGGAGTAGAGTTTTTTTCAAATTTATTACATTGTGCAGAATTGGAAATACATTCTTTTTCTGCTGCCACACTCCTCTTCTGCATAAAACCACAAATCAGATTCAGACTTCGGCCAAAGTATGCCTTTCTAATTAAGAAGCTTTATTCTTTAAACGGCAGAACTCTCTTGGGATAATGAAGTGCTCAGTCATGGAAAGAAAATGAAATCCCATTGCACTTATATGGTCCTTTGTGATTGAGAAAGAAAGCACGAAAGCAGCTCCAGATGGAACAAGCCTGCGAATTAGGTGGAGCTATGGGGACCATGAAGCTAGATTTGAAAATTTTACAAACATTATGTCCTCATGATAGAGGGTGATGTCCAAAAGCAAAAACAAAAATTGCTATATTTAGAGACAGTACCCAGCACTTTTCCAAAATCTTAAAACAAAATCTTGACCCTAAAAAGTCAGTTTGTCCCTTCTGGGAATTCATATATACTTCTAGGCAAATTCTTTATCACTGGATATCCTTTCATGTTTTTATGTCGATTATATATTTTTTAAAAAGACAAACTTTATGTTTTTCTAGTCACTCAAACAAAATATATATTTATGCTTTTATTTTTTATTATGTCAGTTTTGGTCCTCCATAAGAAGCAGTCTCAAAATGAAAAAAAGCATTGCTAACTTTTCACTTAAACCTAACCATTTCTACATTCAGAGCAAATATCTGAAATTGTGTCTAATAACTGCAGCACATGGTGGCATCTTTGCATGATTAATATGTGGATCTGAAGGAGTTTGTATCTTTTCCACTGTAGCAATTATTGTGCAGAATGATGTAGATAACTGACTTGTCCCTTGGTTGTAAAACTATGTTACAACAAAGGAAAAGAGATAGAAAAAGATGTATGTAAACAACCACAGTTTATTTCAGTGCATGTGTATGGATGTTGCATTTCTTGATTTGTAAAGTAAAAGCTTATACAAGGAGCATGAGTATTCAGATAAGTTGACATATAAAGATGAGACACTGTGAGAATGGTTTGCTTCCTAAGGAGACATCAGAACAAATGTCATCATAAATGTGTTGTCAAAGGTGAGATTTCAGGGCACGATGTGTGAAAAATGGAGAAAGCAAAAACCACAGGAATCTTTTTTAAAAGATAAACCTCAAACCAGCTGCAAAGTGACGCTCTGGAGATTTAAGAGTGTGAAGCTGCAGTGCAAGATTTGCTCTCAGTGAACTGAGCAGCTTACCGTTTTTAAGCATTAATTGAATTATCTGCTGCAGTTAAAGACGTTGCTTGTTTTTCCATTTTTTAACCTGTAGGTCTACTTTCTCCTGTTTTTCTTAGTACCTATTAACTCTACTAGTAACAACTCTAACCATTTTAAACATTTGGCTTAAATATTCCCTCTTTTGAATATTATACATGAAGGCAGTGCAGAGTCACCACAGTCACACAGCAACTCCACAGGCACTATGAAGTTTTAGCATCATCCTACTATGATTGTCATAAGACCTGTGACGTTAAGATGGGACTCCAGCAGACTGAGCAGAGCAGACTGCAGCGTTTCTGAGAAATCCTAGCCACCAGATAGTTAAACCATCTGCAGTAGCATCCTGCAGCAGTTTGCCAACAGCAGTCCAGCTGATTGATGTGGCTCTCTGGTAATTTGATTTGTTTGAGCCTGGATAGCAGAGCCCTGTCCATTTTCCAAATGTCTCATCCTGTTGTTACAAATGACATCTATTTGTCTGTAGTTTGTTGCTAATTTCTGCAAAACCTTTAATATGTATCCACAAGACACACAGAGCTTAGACTGTCTGGAAATGATTCTTCTATTTCAAAGGCTTGTGTAAAAAATAGTGTCAGGAAACTTCTGGACAGTGACGTCCACAATCAAACACATGATTGATAAGTGGCAGGTAAGTGATGCATTGGTCAGCATTTGTATTCAGTCCCCTTCACTCTGAATAAAATTCTGTGAAAACCAATCGACTTCAGAGATTATCTAATTAAGTGAAAAAACCATGTTAGAGCCTGCAAAAATTTTACACTAAAGTGGACCTTCCAGCAGAACAACAAACCTAAACAGGCTGCAAGGGAACAGTTCGGATCAAAACATCGAGTTTCAACCTTCTAGGGCACTTTTCAAAGTTTTCAAAGTTATAATAATGTCCATTTGATGTTATTCTGCAGCAAAGCAATGTGTTGTCCAAAAAGAACAAATATGAACTTTGACTTCATGCTGTATGAGTTCTGTTCTGTGTGTCTGTCAGAGACCTGATGAGGAAGTGGTGGTGGACCAGGGAGGAACCAGCTCAGTGATGAACATTCACTATGAGAAAGAGGAGCTGGAAGGTGAGAACTATTTACATTTGGAAAATTGTATCGATCTTAAATATCTGATGGTTATCTCTTCCTGGTGGCATGCATTGTTTTTTCTTTGTGGTCCATCTGGCTGATTATTCTATAAATAAAGATACCATACTCAGGCATTTTCATGTCTGGGAAAACAAATTCATTTGTTCAGAGAAGAAAAAAAAAGCATAGTGGGTCTGATCTTAACTTACAAACTGCATTTTTTCCTCCCACACTTTCTAGAGGAATACAGTACCACTTCATACTTTGTCTCACTGGAACACAGAGATAATGTGTAATTTTACATAATTTAGAACAGAAGGGAGGATTTCCGGTCCTTGTTTCCTCAGGACTCAGCTGAAAACACTCGAGCCAGAACTGTCTGCCACCTCAGCCTACGACCCAAACAGGCCCAATTTGTTTATTAGTAATGTTTATGTTTGCACATAACCACAGAATTGTTTTATATCACATAAGTATCAAAATGAGAACAACAGCAATATTCTTCTTATGAGGCACCATGCATATAAGAAAAAGTAAACAACCCAGTTCACCCCAAACAGATATAAATATAAATTTTCTGTAGTGGTTCTGCAAGCAGAACTAAATCACTACATACATTTTGTTATGTCTTTTGCTGCTTGCTTTATATATACCCTTTAGCATTATCTGGTTGCCAAGTGTGTGTTTTTATGCTTACAAGTCAGTAAATTTGGCTCTTTTCAGAGGATTAAAATGATAAAATCCACAGCTTTAATATTTTTTGTGCATGACAAATTTCCAATGTGTTTTTTGAATTTGGATGAGGGCGATTGGTACGGAAATCAGATCTTAAAGTGTAGTGTAAAAGCTGTAAAAGATTGCATTATGTAAATACATATGTGTATTATTAAATTATCACTGTCTTTTATAATAGTAAATTATTAAACTGATAAAAGAAAATTTACAATGAAAACATTAAGTATTAATTTTCCTAATATTTCTGTTTTCAGAAATTTTCCTTAATGCTGTAATGAAACTTAACGTCACATTCAGCTTGTTGTTGCAGCAAGTTGCATCCAAAATGAAATCCATTGATAAAAATGACAGTGGATCACTGAGAGTAATGCATGAATGGAAACAGCAGGATGGTTGACGAGGATCTTCTTTCTCTGTGGAGCTTCAGGTTAAAACATAGATGTGGGAGTGACTGTGTTTTACATTGTTCTTCTAATCTGTTCACTCTCTTTGTCCAGTCCTGCCCGGTCTGCTGGGTTTTTTGTTTTGTGTTTTTGAACACCCATTTAGAGAAATCAACTATAAAGAGCTTATTTAAACAAGTGGGGTTAAGCTAAAATCCTTAATGTCAAACTAACAGCAGAGATATATTTCACAAACAGGTTGCAGTTTGACTACATCTTGTTAAATTAATTTGTTGACTCAGCCACATCTCTAATCTAAAGAGTCCAAATAAAACTGACTCACACATGCAGCTCTTGATTCCACTCATCCTCCTCTTGCCTTGTTTAGTTTCCCAATGTCTCTCTTGTTCAGCTCTGTGTAGCTTTATTTATGTGATGTTCATTCATAATAACTAGACTTGTACAAAATGGGTACATTGTTATCATCACAGTGCAACCACAAACTATTTTGTTGGAATTGTGAAAGGCGAAAAAATAGAAATAGATAGTTTTCCAATATCTTCGAATATCTGCACCTTAATTTTTTACAAGCATATGAATTGTTGAATTTAAACACAGTGGGAAATAGAACATTACATGCACTTGTAAAAATGGCTAAGACTTCATCTCAAGACTTGAGATTCAGATTTGATACCAGTTGTGGAATATTGTCAGATATTATCAGCTACACCATCTACTAATGCCAATAATGTGATAAAAAGGGAATATAAAAACCAAAGGGGTATTCTTCATTTTCTAATTCTGTTGAGATATCAGATAGGCAAAGGTAAATCCATGGAGTCAGTCTCAAACTTTTTGCAGCCTATATCTCCTTTTTTTAAGAGGTGTCCTGTGTTTAACTTGTTTGTTCGACGGCCCAAAAGCTGACTGGCCTTCCTGTCCGCACTGAAGAAACTTCATGTGGCTTTCTGTTAGCATTAGCTTTCTTCTTGTCATTTGCCCATAAAGGTCAGATGTATGGAGAGCTTCACACATCTGTCAACAACTTCTCCCACCTCTAAACCTGAACAGTTAACTTTAGCCTGTAGGCTGGTTCTCTGACTGATGGTCTCCTTGCCAAGCCTGTCAATTTACAGAAGCCGTGTTTAATTCCTAACAGTTGCAGGTAAAAGTCTCTTAGTAAACGTTAATAAAATCTTCACCTCTCCCTTTAGGACACAGGACTCTGTTTGTGGGGGTTCGGATGCCGAGGCAGAGCCATCGGCACCACAAACCCCACGGATCCCGCCACCGCAAGAAAGATAAAAGGGCAGGAAGCATCACGACACAACAGAGCGAGGACAGTGAGGCAGCTGGCAGCAGTCATGGTAACACACCCCACCGCACACACTCCATCAATATAAAGATCTTTGAACCTTTTTGCTGTTTTGTATGACAGTCACACGTATGCATGTATGCACAAGCTCCTCCCACTGAAATCAATGCTGCTGATTTTCATCACATGGTTGTATGACCACTGCACTTCAGGCAACAATTGACAGGCCACTAATGACCCAATTAGGAACAGGATTGGATATCTGTGTAGAGTCTTCTGTGAAAGTGAATGTGCTGCCATCTAAAGGCATGACATCTGTAAGAGATCGTGTTCTCAGTGAGAACAAAACTTCACCTCTACATCCCTCCTTCCTCCCTCGCTCATATTCTTTCACTCCATTAGACACACCGTCCCAGCGGGTCCAGTTCATCCTGGGCACAGAGGAGGATGCCGAGCACGTGTCCCATGAGCTGTTCACCGAGCTGGATGAGATCTGTGTGAAGGATGGCAAAGATGCCGAGTGGAAAGAAACAGCCAGGTCAGGAAGTCTCCGCTGGGAGAAGCTGAAAACAGAGCCTGTAATAAAGTGTCTCACTGCAGGGCTGGCAGAACGAGATCTACACATGTACAGCTGGTTATTACATTTACAGCTCAGGGAATCATTTATTGCTCAAGGTGAGAAGATGAATTATACAAAAACTGCTATACTTTCAAAAGGAGCAGAATTTCAGATTTACATGCTAATGTCAAGCCTTCAAGCCCCTCTAAAATAATTGTGTAAATCTTCTGATACAATATTGAAAATGGGAGAGGGAAAGTAACCTCTCCTTACAGTTTGCTGCTGGTAATAAGCTGGTCTGCACTGATCAAACTTTCAAGAATAAAATAAAAACAAGCCAACTTTGAACTTAGGAAAAAGCCTCCTGAATCTAAATGTGTCATAATCCAGGCAAATAATTCTAGCAATGTGGGCAAAATGTTCGATGCTCTTCTAGTCATTATGTGTTTTAACGAGAACCCAAGTGCAGATAAACTTTTCAAGCAGAATGCTTACATAGATCATAAACAATGGATGATTTACAGCAGGAAAAAGCAGGAAGAGACAAGACATGGAGCAAAGACAGTGAAATAATGGAGGTATCACAAAGAATAACAGAAAGGGCCAGTGGAGAACAATAACACTGAGACGTTATATAAACACTGATGAGTGGCGAATGACAGGGGAACCAGAGGAGCTAATCAGAGAGACGTGAGGAAGAGGAGATGGACAGCAGGTGTGCTGAGTAGCAGGCTGACAACAAGGAAGGCGAAAGATCAACAGAGAAGAAACACAGGAGGAAAGAATAATGTGAGAAACTACAATCTGAAAGGGGCAATACAGATGAATAAAATAACTAAAACAACTGAATAAACTAAAATGGCAAGAGCTAAGAAATTATCAAAACGGGAAAAACAAATACCCCAGGTTCAAACACCTGCATATCGAGATATTAATTTTGGAGTTTTTGGTTTTATTGTCTGGTTTTTCTTTTAAGAAAATCAGGTCTGACTCAAAACCCTAAATAACTAATTAGTTCAAATCAGTTCAGTCCACTTGTACAGCACCAATTCAACAAATCCATGTCACATACATCAATAAAATAATAGAGACAGATTCAAAGTTAGTTACATACAGTTTAGTCCTCATTATAAAACAATGAAAGTTTATTATTCAAGTTGGTAAAACATTTATTATCTAAGAAAACCCAGCTGACTGCATCAGAATAAAATCACAAATTGTCCTAGTAATTATTGTGATAAGTGATTATATTTTTGTTTTGAGACTATTTTCAATAATGCAAGTTCACTCTCTAAAACACCTATAAACTTTAATTTAGTAACGAACACTACTCACTGCAAATGGAAGATATTTCAACATAAAACTATAAATAAACCAGTAATAAAAGCCAGACACAATCAAAAACAGAAATAAAATGAAGTATGGAGTGTAAGCAAAATTTCCCTTCAAAATATTAGTCATCACAATGGAAATGATTTACTTTATCATGTGATTAATTGATTATGCAAACACTGCTATACTTTTAACTGCTGCTTATTGCAACAGGCTTACAAGTCACTGAGCATTTACTTCTCCTGAATGAACATGAGCAGCTTTGCAACAATCCCTGAGAATGTCTCTTTATGATTAAGAAACCTCCAGCAGAACCAGGCTAACCCTGAGCAGCCATCTGTCACGACTAACTGGGGGTTTAACAGAACAAAGCACACAGACAAATAAAAAGAAACACAGAAGCAATGATCTAGAAGTACTTTCATTGTTAAACAAAAGTGGAGTTGATGGTAGCAGTAAAACTAAAGAATCCAAAAGCTTCTCTCTTACATCATCTTCCTTGAATCCAGATTCGTTTCAGTTCAGTTTGTTTATATAGCGCTACTTTAAATAGAATATTAACACCATTCAAGGGTTAAAAGAGAAATATTTAAACTGGACTCTATTGAGGTAAAGCTCTTGATCTGCTGTTTCTTTTTATGTTGCAGGTGGCTGAAGTTTGAGGAGGATGTGGAGGACGGTGGAGAGAGGTGGAGCAAGCCTTACGTTGCTACACTTTCCCTCCACAGTTTATTTGAGCTGCGCAGCTGCATCATCAATGGCAGCGTGCTGCTGGACATGCGAGCCGACTCCATTGAGGAGATAGCAGGTGAGAAATTTTCTCTCGCATGTAAAACAGCATCGCAACATTAGAATGCTAAAAGACACATGAAAAATTAGCATGGATGTTGCAAAAAGTCAGTTTTCATTGTAATAATGGACAAAACTTTCCTTTTGTAGAAATGAGGCCTATTGATATAAACTGGGACACCAATACATTCAACAAGCTCTTTAGTTCAAGATCAAAATAATTTATAGATAACATTAAAGTTTTGCATAAACTGGACATGACCATAGTCAATATTCTAACTTTTGTTCATAGAGGTTATAATTGAGCTGATTCACATTAATGGCTCGGTACCTAAATATTTTAACTGAATTCATATAAAACATGAACTACTTGGCATTTTATACATATTTTACAAATATGTATAAAAAAAGGTTAAGATCAATAACCCTCTTTTTGTTAGTTTAATGTTTGTTGCATATACATTAATTGGTGAATAAAAATTTTTTTTAAGATGCCATAATTAGCACATCAATAATGGTGTCATGTAACATTTACATTTTGAACATTTGAAAGTTTAATTCCTTCAGTTTTTTTCCTCTCCAAGTTTGACTTTCTCACATAATTTTTTTTCTTCTATTTACATAATCTCCTGCTTTAGATGCCAGGCGCCAAAATCAGAAATAATTTGGACTGAAAAACATTTTCATTCCACTATAAAGTTAGTGTTCCTCTTTGACCAAATACTGTCAAAGACAAATTACACTTGTGTTGTTATTTTGGCTTAACTTAATTTGTACAATTAAGCACTGCTTAAGCACTTCTAGCACTGCTAGAAGTGCTAGCTGGTCTCTCTCTGCTGTGCCTGCAAACCCACAACCTGTACTCACCCCCTGACTGCAGAAGGCTCTTGCAGAGTACAAGCAGAAATGAACTGCAGAAACAAATGAGTATAATCTATCATTTTCACAGTCAGGGGATAAGCCTTGAGTTTAAGGCAAAGGAAGGAGGCATACTATATCAGTTATGGGTCCCTACAGAGGCTTGTATATGTGTAACAACCTAAACCTTGCAAGTATATGCGCACACACACAGCATTTGTTTCCACAACTTTTTCTTTCTTAAATATGTTTTTCCTTAAGGTTTCTCACGTTAAATTTTATTCACTCCAACACAGGCAGTGACTTAAAGTTTGTCATGTTAAGAAAAGCATTTTCAAGTTGAAGTTCTTCAAGAATGTTATCATCACTCAAGAAAATGTTAAATGCATTTTTACACCATGCTAAACATAGTCTTGCCTCAGGTAAAAGTAAAGCCTTAACTTTTTTTATATTCATGCATTTTACTTTATTTTTCTTTCTAATCTAATTTCTAAACAGATAATAAGAGTTCATTTTATTATCTTTTCATCATAATGCTTGAAGTTACACATTGAAATGGAGAAACAAAGAGCAAGAAAACAACAGACTTCTTCATAACATAAGGAAAGGCCATTTTAGCTTTAGTTTTAGTCAACACACAACCCTGCAGCCTCTGCAGCATTTAAGCTTTGTGGGATTACTGCATGCAGGCTTTTTTGTGTTGCTCTGTTGTCGTTGTCCTTATTAACAAGGCTGATAAAGTATCACTGAGGTCAGCTCGTTATTGCTGATCTTAAAGTGTGCTCAGAATAAATTCACTTACTGCAGACAAAATTTGTGTGAGGGAATCTCTTAGTGGCTGTGGGTAAAGAAAGGAAGCAGACTAATGCACAGTCTTGTGCTGACTAAACAAGTCAGCTTGAAAGGACAAGTAAGACACAGACAGAAGCTGTTGTTCTTCAGGTCCATATTGTCTCATATGTCAGCAGCATTGATTCAACTTCAGCAGCACATAGGCTGCCATTAACATAGACAGATAGACAGATGTATGAGAACACTGGTGTAACACAGAAATTGGAAAAAGATTAGTGAAGTTATACTATTGCAACATTTCTTGTTCAATTTAATATTTTCAGCTTTTACATTTCAGGTGTTTAAGAGCTAAAAGTTCATAATTAGTTATATTGTAATTAATGTTAACTTCTGGACTCAAGGAATGTGTAAAGATATAAAAATATCTTAATGCAGTGAAAGTGGAAGAAGTGTGGTGTTCTTACGTTTGGAACAGTCTTCTTTTGGTGATGTATCAAGAAGGAAGAAAAAAGACAGGAGAAATACTGTGGAGACTGTAAATTGGAGAACTACCCAACTGGAACTGCACACAGAGCTTTAAAAGTCCACATATGGTTTTGACAATGTTTCTGTCAAAATGCTAATCCAAGAGCATCATCTGACAAACTCTGTTCCTCTGTGTTTTTGATCTGACTCAGTTACTTAAAGTTAAGTAACAACATTGCAAGTTGTTTGTTACAATTTCCTGCATAGATGATCATTTTAGAAGAAATGCTGAGTACATCCTTTTCCATGTGACAACACATCCATTCGACAAACTGCTATTTAAAAAATCTTATAAGTCTATTCTCTGTTTACAGTCAATCAGATGCAGTTGTTTAGAGAGTGCCATAACAGATTCTAGATAGTCAGCCATATGAAATTGTGTATTTGATCCTTGGGGTGCAATTCAAAAAACTAATTTTGTGTCAGAAATTGTCATTTTAAAAGTAACTTTTTAATTTGAAGACAATCAAAAAGTTTTGATTTGATCAAAACTAATTGTGAAGATTTCAGGCTCTAAAATATGATGTCAGACCTTCTCCAAGGAGACTAAAGCAGTCATGTTTAGCAAATTAGATAAGTATTATTTTATCAAGTACTAGCTGCTTTTGCTTACAAGCCCAGTGTGAGTCTAAAATTGTGTTGCAGACATGGTTCTGGATCACCAAGAGGCCTCGCATGAACTGGATGACACCGTCAGAGTTAGGGTGCGTGAGGCTCTGCTGAAGAGACACCATCACCAAAACGAGAAGAAGAAAAACCTGATTCCAATGGTACGCTCCATCACCGAGGGAGCACGCAAACAGTCTGAGCCTCAAGTAGTAGGTACGGCTCATCACACACTCATCAGTGGGGAGCGGTTTTACTTTTGAAGGACAAAAGCAACAGACACACAAGTTACATTGTTTTGCAGAAGTGTTCACACCCCTTAGATCAGGGGTGCTCAAGTTCAGTCCTCGAGAGCTACCGTCCTGCAACTTTTAGATGCAGCCTTATTCCAACAGACGGGGATCAGCTCTGAACAGGCCTGGTAACGAGCCATTCATTTGATTCAGGTGTGTTGGAGCAGGGGTGCATCTGAAAGTTGCAGGGTGGTAGCTCTCGAGGACTGGACTTGAGCACCCCTGCCTTAGATGTTTTCACGTTCATCACATTACAACCACACACTGCATGGAGTGTGTATGGACAGCAATTTTTAAGTCTTGCCACGACTCTCAGTTTGGTTTAGGGTTGGACTTTGACTGTTACATTTCGTTCTCTAAAAAGTTTTTATCCAGGACTGTCTTGTATTTAGCTCCATCCCATTAAATCCTGCCAGTTTCATTATACCTACTTAAGAAAAGCATTCCCACAGCATGGTGCTGATGGAAATGAGTACAGGGAGGTGTGCAGTGTTTTGCCCAGCTTGTGGAAACCTTTGGATGGTACTTTTTATGGCTTCCTTACAAACTGGTGGACTGTAATTACCACTAATATCAGTTTTGAAGCCAACTGGATACACTAGATTTCATCTATCGGATTAAAAGGGACGCAGTTGGTAGCACTGTTGCCTTGCAGCAAGAAGGTTCTGGGTTCGATTCCCGGCCCAGGGTCTTTCTGCACGGAGTTTGCATGTTCTCCCTGTGCATGCGTGGGTTCTCTCCGGGTACTCCGGCTTCCTCCCACAGTCCAAAAAAATGACTGTCAGATTAATTGGTCTTTCTAAATTCTCCCTAGGTGTGAGTGGGTGTGTGTGTGTGGAGGAGGGGGGGGGGTTGTTTAGGCACCAGCACCCCTCCCAACCCCACTAGGGACAAGGCTGCTAGAAAATGGATGGGTGGAGCTAAATGCAAATGAATGCAACACTTCTCACCTTTTCTTTGTAACAGATATTGAAAATTATAATTTCACTTCATTGTTGCAGTTGTTGATTACTTTGTGTTAGTCTAAAAGAATGAATACTTTTTGAAAGCCACCACAGAATCCTCTTCAAGCAATAACCCTCCAGTACTTCATTGCTTCCAAGAATTAAGAAATTGGCAACATTCTGTCAGCGGAATCTAACTTTTAGAGATTTTTTTTTACACTTTGTTCTTGGAATGATATTTTCTCTAATTCAGCTGTGTTTTCGATGAATCATATACATGCACACCCACATCTTACCATCCATTAGGGTCTGCCACGTCTCCCCAGCCTCCTCTGCCGATGGAACCGGCCAAGAACGGTGCTGGACAGGACAGCAGTCAAGTGGACCTCAGTAAGGTAAACAGACTGGCTGAGGATTTCTCATTCATTTCATTAATATGGATGAGTAATGGAAAATATATGATTTGTTATTTATGAATATTCATATGTTCATCTCAATACAGATTACAGTATTGAGATGAGCTACAAAAATATTTTTGCACCTTTTACTTGTAGTGCAGAAGGTGGATATTTTAAATCTGTGCTTCACTCTGGTAGTTTTCTCTTTTCTCTTTTTCCTCCAACAGGTTGACCTGCACTTTATGAAGAAGATTCCAGAGGGCGCCGAAGCCTCAAATGTGCTGGTCGGTGTTCTGGACTTCCTGGAGAGGCCCGTTGTTGCGTTTGTACGCCTTTCCCACGCTGTTCTGCTCACTGGACTCACTGAGGTTCCCATCCCCACCAGGTAGACAGCCACAGGCCCTGGTGGCAATTCATGTTAATTCAGCTTTCAAGGGAGAGTTTATGAAGTATGGTTTATCTGCTGGTCCAAATCAGATTCCTCTTTATCCTTCTGGGCCCTGACGGAAAAGCTCAGCAGTACCATGAAATTGGACGTTCGATGGCGACCATTATGACAGATGAGGTAAGAGACCTTTCAGATCTACAGGACTATTCACTCTATTGAACTTTTTAGCATTTTTTTTGCAATGTAATCACAATTTGTGTCCTCTTTTCTTTTCTTTTCTTTTTTTTTTTTTTAAGGAAATGATTTGCACCAGATTATATTTTTGGGTGTCATAGGAAAACTGAGTAAATATAAATGCATGCCAGTTTTTTTTATATTATTTTCCTTCCATCATCACTGTAATGCACTATTTTGTGTCTGTACATTACAAAAAAAATTAAAAAGTTAAAGAGGTGTGAATATCTTTGCAAAAATTTTGCAGCTTCTGAACCACCAATGACAGAAAAACTGAACATCTTTCTTGCAATGTTTTTCTTTAATTATTTAATTTCTCATTGGATCAGATCTTCCACAACGTAGCGTACAAGGCAAAGGACAGAAGCGACCTGCTAGCAGGGATAGACGAGTTTCTAGACCAGGTGACTGTCCTGCCACCAGGAGAGTGGGACCCTTCCATCCGAATAGAGCCCCCAAAGAATGTCCCCTCTCAGGTAATGCAGTTACTCGTCTTACTTTTAAGCCCTGGATTTTAACCACATCAGATGCACTTAAAGTTGTTTATGTAATATGTGCAACTTGTTTTTTTGCTTGCTTCTGACCTGCAGGAGAAGAGGAAAATGCCCGGAGTCCCCAATGGCACAGCCTTGCAGGTAGAAGAACCACCACATGCTGAACACCACGGGCCGGAGCTGCAGAGGACAGGAAGGTAAGCAGCTGACCAGTCAGGTTTGTTGCAGAGACTTGTTGCTCGGTTCAAATTATGATTAATATGGATGATTTTGACTGAATGTGTAAACCTTTTAGCATTCTGCTTCTTGTTTTAAGTTGCTGATATGGGCAAAAGGTAAATTTCTGAGGAAATGAGATGGGACAACATTACGGGCATAAACAGGATTAAAGCACTTTTCAGATACTTTGTAAAAGGTTTTGTATTTTCTTTCTGCTTGATAATTATGCACCTCTTCATATAGATCAATCACATAGAAACCCAATGAGATACATTGACGTTTGTGGCCACAATCTGTAAAACATTTGCAAGGGCATGTATGTCACCTATTAGCTCCTGAAAAAATGTTTCTTAAAGATTTTGTGGCACTAGTGACCTTTATTCATCAGTAGTTTTACATGGAGAAGGGCAGAGACATGCAGTAAATGGCCTGGGGTCAGGAAATTAACCCAGAGCAACTGTGTCAAGGACCACAACCTATAAATATGCAGCATCTGCTCTACCACTGAGCCATATGGTGCCCTGTTCTGTACTTTTTCTGTATTTTTTTAAAAAAGACTGGTGATTATTTACCTTGCTTTCTTTGGTTTGTTTTTAAAAAGTGGCAATACATTTTCCATCCTCATACATACTTGTTTTCTCTCTAAATGAACAACCTGCCGTCAGGTTGTTCGGCGGCCTCATACTGGACATTAAGAGGAAAGCTCCTTTCTATGTGAGTGACTTCAAGGACGGCGTAAGCCTCCAGTGTGTGGCCTCCTTCCTCTTCCTCTACTGCGCCTGCATGTCTCCTGTCATCACTTTTGGAGGACTGCTGGGGGAAGCGACTGAAGGACGTATTGTAAGAGTAAAACCATATTTACATCACTATATGGTGCTGTTTGTTCTTATTATGTGTGAGTAAAGACGAATCAAACAATGCAACACCGCCACCTGTTTCAGAGCGCCATAGAGTCGTTATTTGGTGCGTCGATGACTGGAGTAGCCTACTCTCTGTTCGCTGGTCAGCCTCTCACCATTCTGGGCAGCACAGGTCCTGTACTGGTTTTTGAGAAGATACTCTTCAAATTCTGCAAGTACGTTCAGAAATTAAACAACTCCTCTACTGACTAATCGGACCTTCCTCGTCCTCCTCTGACCCCTGTCTCTCTTTTCTTTCTCAGGGACTATGATCTGTCATATTTGTCTCTCCGGGCTTGCATTGGCCTGTGGACAGCACTGCTGTGTTTTATGTTAGTGGCCACAGATGCTAGCTCTCTGGTTTGCTACATCACTCGGTTCACTGAGGAGGCATTCGCTGCCCTCATCTGCCTCATCTTCATCTATGAGGCCTTGGAGAAACTGTTTCACTTGGGGGAACTTTACCCCTTCAATGCAAAGAGTGAGCTGGACAAACTCACACTAACATAGTGAGTAAAGGCTTCTTACTTTTTCCTCTGTGTATTTCTAACTCATTTGCATCTTTTTTTGAAACCCTTGTAGGAACAAAAAGAAAAATACCGTATTTTCCGCACTATAAGGCGCACCTAAAAGCCTTCAATTTTCTCAAATGCCGACAGTTCGCCTTATAATCCGGTGCGCCTTATATATGGACTTTATTAAAGTGTTTTAAATGTAGTAATTTATTTCAGCCACTGGGTGGCTTCCCGTTCATATTTGCTACATCTCGTTCATGGATCTGAGTATTGAGTGGTGCGGCTCTCAAGGCAGACTTCCTTTATTACTTCGTTCTATTGTGTGCGTCCATTGAATGTAAGTAATACTGTTGTTGGTTTAGTTCGGTTTTATAAAT
>CAEFZY010058498.1:0-39082 GCA_903066815.1 Brachyrhaphis roseni
GGATGGAGATTGGAGGAGGAAGGACCGTGCAGCCCCTGTCTTCAATAGAAGGCAGGTTCAACCCTTTCGCCCTACCCATTACATGCCTAACCCTAACCCTAACCCTACCCATTACATGCCTAACCCTAACCAAAACTCAATTCACACCTTAGTGTGAATTGACCCCTGACCCAAAAACAGCATTTCCTCTTGTGGGGACCAGGCTTCGGTCCCCACAA
This sequence comes from Brachyrhaphis roseni, assembly GCA_903066815.1. NCBI lineage: Eukaryota > Metazoa > Chordata > Actinopteri > Cyprinodontiformes > Poeciliidae > Brachyrhaphis > Brachyrhaphis roseni. The sequence continues at coordinate 219 of CAEFZY010058498.1, forward strand.
GGAGCAGTGGGTGCCCCTCACTTTTTAAACCATGTGTCAGGAAAATGGTCCCCAAAAGGTATTACCATACCAACAATGCACGTACGCACCCCCCCTTACAATCCAAGTTTTAACATTTGTGCACACAGATGCTTTATGATTATTTTTTTCTCAAGAAATAAGAGGACTGATACTTACAGAAGTGTTACATTGACAGCAAATACATGGTTAAAGTAGCATATGGAGTTTTTTGGGGGTTTTTTAATCTCTTGTATTTGCAGAGTAAAGTGTTACTCAATTGTTCTGTGTAATTTCTTCAAAACAACAGACTGAAGCAATGACTAAATTACTGCAGATGATGCCCGAAATTCATCTATTTCCATCTCGATCCTACTACCATCCATGAACACGGACATTGCAATAACCATTTGTGATGGGGACGTGCCCCCCTAACATTTGAATTATATTCCTTTGGGCTGACACCGGCGTCAAGTGGTCATACTCGTAAAAGCAAGACAATACTGCAAACCAAAACCACTTTTCTGCTGGATTTTTCCCCTGAGCTGTATTTGCATTTCATTTTCTACTTAATTAATATTCAACAAGCTGAACAGATAATCCACATCATGTCATCATTGAGTTGGATACTTTCAACTTTTCCTCTGCGGTGACTAAGTTTTGAAAGGCAGCATTTCACCAATCACAACAATCAGAAGTTGGCAAGATTGTCTGGACGTTACCTGATCCCACAAACACTCCCCTCAGCGGAAGAACAATTCCACAGCAGTAGTTTAACAGACGCACTCTTAAGTCTCTTGTCCATAACTCTTCAATGTGCCACGGTCAGCTCTCTAGATCAGAGATGAAACTCGGATGGAAGTTTGTGTTATATTGAATGACTTAGTGACCTCTGCAATGTTCTCTGTACATGAAGTTGAAACTGTCTGCATGTTTGAACTAAGTGGTCAGGTGTGTGCAATCTATCAAAATGACAAATGGTTGTCAGATTTCAACACGAAGGAAAATTTTCGGAAACCCTTGTTTCCGATTTAAGTCTTTGATTGACAGCACTAATATCTGTGAGCAGAGCTTTTCCAATATGGCAGGAACATCTATGAATACAGAAATATATCTATGCATCTACACACAATGCATAGTAGGATAGATTTCCTTTAAATGCTGTCTTATAAAGTGGGATTATTGCACAGGCTTTTTTGTTGTTGCTCATCTGGTAGTGACTGAAAAACTTGCAAAGGTCACTGAAGTAAACTGAAACTGGTAAAAGTAATACATAAAAATTTACTTAAGATTCACCTGTGAAAATCAGATGATTTTAAATTGTATTGTAATAACAAAGTCATTAAAAAAAATAAAGTAATGAAACAAGTAAAATAGACTGACCAACTGATCTTTAAGGACGTGTATGGATTGATAGAGACAATCATTATACAATAGCAGACCTGAATTTAGATCGAGTTCTTGTTTACTTATTTTAAAAGATAAACTGGAACAAGCCTGAGAATACCATTCAGTGTATAAACTGATCCTAAGCACTCAGAACGATAACCACATAAGGGGAAATTAATGAAGACCAGAAAAACAATTGGGGCTAATTGGCCTCTTTCTTTAGAGTTGAATATTTTTTCTAAAGAATCCACATAAGCACTTAGCACATGAGCAAATACATTACTATGCAGTGCATCCAGGAAGTACTCACAGAACTTCACTTTTTAAACCATCTGCCAACATGGTGGTGCTTGGACAAATCAATATTTACTTCTGTGGTACGTTTTACAAATATGTTTGAGAACAACTGCACTACACCAATATTCAGGAAGCCTTTTCACAATAGTCTCTTCCAAACTGAAACCATCTGCACCACTGACACATGGAAAAACAAAATAAAATCTGGTGATCAGATGATTCACTGGTGGTATCAGTGTTCCAGCTTCAATATTCAGCAGAAATTTTCCAGCGTGGCAGGAAGAAGCCACAAATGCTGATAAGGCTTTACACATCAGTGGAAGGCAAATTATGGTACTGATAGATTCCTAACAACTTGGATTTTTACAAGTTTTACAGCAGCAGAGACTGGGAGACTAGTCGGGATAGAGGGAGAGATGAACGCAGAAATGTACAGCGACATCCTGTATGAGAACCTGCGCCTCTGCAGGACGACGACACAAAGCACCTGGCCAAGATCTCAAAGGACTAGCTTCAGAACCACTCAGTAAAAAACAAAGCAATGAACAAAGTCTTTCCATTTTTAAAAATGGACTGATATGTAAATGTGGATGTCCCAGAGTTGCAAAGTCCAAACTTGAATCTGACTGAGCATCTCTGAAGTAAGAAAATTTGCCCTTCAAAATATATTCATCTTAGGTTTGACACACAGGAGGCACGCTGCTTCCTCTCTGTTTTACACATTGAAGCGACAGTCGCTCGCCCTCCAAAATAACATGGAGAGTTAGATTAGCTAAAAGTAAAAGGTTTCTTCAGTATCTAGTGGAATATACCACATTTCATCGTTAAATAAAAGTTGATAGCTAATTCCAAATCAAACTCAAAACTGTGAAAAATATCAAACTAGTTTAACTCTAACAAACAGCAGGCCAAGTTCTATTAAAGCTGAAGAGAATCAACTCATGACACTAAGCAGCAGATCTTCCAACTTAAAAGAAAACTAAAACACACTGATATGGGATGAAGTAATCACAGGTAGTAACATTTAATCCAAAAGACTTCAGATTCTGCTGGAACCACAACACCAAGCAACGCCCAGTATTTATCTGACAATCAAGTGTTTGCCAAAATCTTACAAACATGAACGTTTATAGATCTGAGTCAACAAACGGGGCTTCAGCTCCTTCTTGAACAAAAGCACAGAAAACATCACATCAACCAGACATTAACATCATAATAGCAGCAGAAACCCAAAGAGGGCAACAACAGCATCATAATAAAAAAAGAGAAAGATTAGCAACGTTTATCTAGAGCAGCATTAGCATTATGCTAACCAGAGCACCATAAGCATAAAAAAAAAAAATCAAAGAAATGTTCATAACTAATAATCAGCAATGGATAAATGACAGCAGCTGATGAACAGAAAAAGTAAACAACTAAAAAGAGCAGAGTGATATGTTAGCTAAAAATAATAAAACACAGAGGAACAGAAGCTGTAGCTTACCAGCCGTCTGGAAAATCCTCTGCGCTGTCATGCAATGTGGAGAATTCGGTCTAAGCTTTCCCTCGACTGTCATCATCACCACTATCAACTTTATTACCAGAGTGACTCAAAACTTTCAGGCATCTTCTAACATACAGGGGGCAACAGTCTGAGTCCCCGAAGACATCAAATTGAGCCATGCAGAGCGGCTAAATGATTTATATTTTCCCTAGCAACCACACATGATTGGCCATTTAGCTGCAATTCTAAGGTAATGCCAACAAAAAAACAACTGACAGGAACCTGTGGGGATACATGAGAGCTAGTTGGTGGAAATTATTTATATTGAATTTAGGGACATACTATCCAGACAAACTGGCCAATGCAATTTGGTTTTAGACCATTTTTAGATTTTTTTTTCCACCTCCACCTCATGGAGGGCAGAGACCCCTATGAACCAGCTACTACTAATGAATACTTGAGTCAATGTGTTTTCTCGATTTTCTATTTTAAGTGAATTTATAAAACTCTCAAAAAAAATTCCACATTGTCCTCATGGGTTATTCTATGTAATTTGAGGAAAGAGATTAATATAATATAGTGTTGCTTATATTATGGAAAAAGACCATAATATAAAATGTTGGATGTGGGGATGTGCATTGTTCCGATTCCACATTACAACAAAAAAAAACAAAAACAACACAGACCAGACTCATGTTTTCTAACATCGTTAGTGGTTATTGTTCACAATAACCATGTTTCAGTTTGATTAACCCTCTGATGCATGACATATTGACTATACAGTCTTCCATGAGTGGGTCTTTTTGGACCCATGTTTAAATCAATGTTTTTATGCTACTCTTGTCATTTTGATTCAAAATAATGTTTAGTGTGATACTTTCTGCTGTGTTTTATTTCACACAAGTATTATTTCATGTTTGGAATATTTTCATTTTTCACTTTTTTATGTATTAGAACAATGTCAGTGTCCATTATGTGTGTGTGTGTGTGTGTGTGTGTGGGAAGGGCGACGGGGGAAGGAGGGGATAGAAAAAGCACTTTTCTTAAAACTAGCTAGCTAACCAAGCTAACTAACATTGCCGTCTGTATTCTATTGTGCTGTGTGTATCATCCATGTGAGTGTGTTTATCCATCCATCCATCCACCCATCCGGTAAATAAAAAATTTTATTGCATGATATCAATAAAATGTTTGTTGAGGAATATCAGGAATATGAAGTGATGAAAACTTTTCATTACAAAGATATTACAAAAAGATGACCTCACCGGGTCCAAAAGGACCCACTTATGCATCAGAGGGTTAAAAGAAATTAAAGCAACCAACAAAGTCATTTCTTTTTTAAAAAAATGCTGTGGTATATAAATGAAAATCATCATCGTCTTCATGAATGGTTTCATACAACTAAACCTTTGCAGACTGGAGCACTGAACCATATTAAAGAATCACAAACAACAGCAAAGAAGTTTTTTAAATTTCTCAAATGATGAGAAATGATGTCTTTAAGAATAGTTCAGTACGTTTTGGCAGGTTAAGGCATGCAGCTTTGCGAGTGAGGGTAAGATGGATACATAGTTTAGTCATCATATGAAGCAGCATGAAAGCAATGCAGACAAAATGCATTACAACGTCTCCTGGAGCACCAACAGAGACACCAGAGAGGTAACAGTGAATGCCATTTCCCAAGAACTGTTAATAGAAAGTGAACAGAATGTTAAATAAAGATTCTTAGGAGAGCATTGAACATATAGTTAAATATGGAAAAAAAAAGAGAGAAGAAATTACAAAAAGAAAACTGAAAACAGTATTTTAAGAATGAAGAAAAAAACAGTAAAATGCTAAAATGTTTTTTTTTTTTTTTTTTTTTGCTTTAGGGGGGAAAGTGTGTAGAGGAAAGTAGATTCACCAAACTTACTGCTTTTTTGTTTTCCTTTTTTTCTTTTAGTGTTGCCTTATTCAGTAGAGAGTGGCAAGTAGCCTACAGAACAGAGATGAGCACAATCATGGTCACAGCACCAGATACAAACAACAATCTCAACAATCTATAACAAAAGCTACGCTCCTTCATTAAAGGACCTAAAGCAGAGTTAAAAATGTACAAAAATGCTCGTCAGTCAGTTATAGAGCCTATTGAAAGCACTGGTATTTATATACATGACCGTCAATTTAGAGTGACAAAAAACTTGACATATTTTAATGGAAGCAGTCACAAAAGTCCTGGAAGTTAGAAAGATATGCTAATAAAAAATAAAGAGACTTGTTTGTAGTGTAAAAAGAATGTTTCATCATGTTTTCCCTCCCCTGAGGTGAGACTGTGAAGGTTGAAGGAGTAGAAAAAGCTGTGAAATATGACTATTCAAAAGTAACATTCTTCAAAGAAAATGGTCATTATAGAATCAATATAACATTACAATTATAATGTACGTGTATACATTCCACACTATTTGTAATTACAACAACTAATCTACTGCTAGATTTAAGTAGAGGCATTATGCCATGTCTTCTGTTTGTTAGACAACCCCAGAGGAAAATAAAAGATAACATACATCTGCTTTTATATCATAAAAATATATTAATATGGGTAATAGATTAACATGCTTTAGAGACTGGGCTCCTTATGGAGCAGCTGGTCCCCACAATGTTGTATGTGTTTGAAAAATGGTCATTGCAATGTATCATCCATAAGGCCACACACACACACACACACCCACACGCACCCTTGTACTCCTACACAAACCAACGACTTTGTATTGACTTCCATTCATCTTAGTAGCTGCCTTCAAGGATATTTTCCTTAACCCTAGCATAGACATGCACCGATCAATAAGGGCTGATCTATTCAATCTAATTCTATGTTTTGAGCAATAGATATTTAAAAAAAAAAAAAAAAAAAGCCCTCACCTTCAGAATTACGTTTTTTTCATATTAAAACAATTGTTATGGATAAATCATGCTGTGTCTTTCCTCTATCTCTCTATCTGCTCACATGTACACTGCTGCATGTTACCTAACCATAACCTATAAGACTGGGGACAGTCACAAACTGATTAAGGCAGGACAACACCCATAGAGAAGGTGCAGAATGAGGAGAAGATAAAACCAGACCTGGCATTACAACCTGTGCTTCACTTGGCGTCACCCCTAAGGTGAGCCGAGTGGAACCCTGCGCTGGACGGTGCTTGTTAAGGTGGCTGACAGGTGCAAACGTGCAGCAAACTGCAAAACGAGATGCAAACAGGTGTATAACGCAAAAACAAAAAACAAACGCAAACAAAAACGGCTGCAGTCACAAACAAAACGCTGCAATCACAGGAAAAAGGATCAAGGGGGAGAAACGGTGCAAATAGCAAACACAACTGAAAACTCGCTCCACAAAAAGGAAGTGCTCCAAACCACTAGAGGGAGAGAGCAGTTCTCATAGCTTCATCTATCCAAAATGAGGCTTCTTTGAAATGTGCTCAGCTGGCGGTTGGAGCGAGCCTTCGCCTCTAACTGAGGCCTGATCTCAACATGTCACTCTGTCGTTCTCCGCTGCCTGTTGTCTGTTCGTAGCGGCTCAAAGTGTGATATGACGCTTTTAATATGTTTGTAACATTCTGTTTGATATGAGTATCAAAATATAACACAGTAAACATCTCTGGAGATTTCGATACTTCTGAAGTTATTAGAATTTACTGAACCTTGCCACAGTGTTTTCTTCCCATACAAATTATATAAACAAATTATATTTCTTTCCTTGGAATATTTTAGTATGGAAATTCATAGCAAGAAAAATATTTTAAGACAGTACACTTTCACTTCTGCTTATGTGTGCACATGTGCGTGTGTGATGCACATTTCCATGGCTTCTTACGTGCAGAGTGAACTTTTTTTAGTTTATTTTTTATTGTTTCATTCAGGAGGAGAGGCCACAGCACCAGGTTAGGATGCAGCTTCCCAGAATCTCCCAGTGATCCTCTTTCTCCTCCTGACCTGCAGCCATTTTGTTTGCATTTGTTTGGTTGATTGAAGGTTTTTGCTTCCATTTCTGTTTTTCCAGCATTTTTTTTGTTTACATCACTTTTCTGTTGCATTTGCTTTGTTTACATGTGTTTGCAGCTCGTGTCCCGTTTGCAGCATGTTTGCCCCTGTCGGCCGCTGTAGTTTGTCACTCTGACTGTCCATTTGCATGACTTTGAACACTTGATCATTTTCGACATTAAAGCCTGGTTTATACTTAACCAAATCTCATTATTTCTCAGCTTAATGACTCAAGGGGTTTTCATCGGGTCCCAGAACTGGTAAACAGGCCTGGGTTTTGCACGAAAGGGAAACTGGTGCAGCACAACATAATGTAAAGAATATAAGATATCTATATGGATATATATCTATATATATATATAGATATATATATATACACACATACACACTCCTTTATTTGCACGCTTGTACTAGCCATAATCAGTTTGAAATTAATTAAAATATCGTGAAACATTAAATTTTACTTCATATTGAAAGACCAACACAGCCAACATAACACAGCTCCTGCCTGTCCAGCTGGGCTGTTTCAAGGGTTGCATGAACAAATATTAATTCTCCTCCCCTCATCATCTCCAGAAGGTCCAGAGTCATGCCCAGAACAGAACCAGCTTTCTTTCAGGTTGTTTAGTCTTTTTAGGTTCCTGATTCTGATGCTATTGCCCAAACGGATAACGGCAGAAGAGATTACGCTCTCAGACTGATAGAAGTCCTGCAGCATCTCAGCTTCCTCAAGAAGTACCATCTGCTCTGTCCTTTGCTGCCTCTGTAGCTTCAACAGGACTTTGACGCACAAGATGATCCCCGCCCACTTTCGAGGAAACCCTCTGCTCGCTGCAAAAAACAACCAAGACCAGTGTACAAGAGGGCCGAGACAGGCCAGTGGCTATTCAAGCCAAACAAAATTAATTCAGTTGGAGTATCATCTCTGATCTGAAAGCTCTCTGAGAGCTGACGGCGGCGCATTGAAGAGTTGCGGAGAAGAGATTTTAGAGTGCTTCTAGAGCAGCTGAACTACTGCTGCCGGATAATTCTTCCGCTGAATGTTCAGAGAGTCTTGGCAACTTCTGATCACTTCAATTGGTGAATGTTAGTTTCAAAACTTTTGTCACTGCTGAAAATTTTTTTTATGTATTCAGCTTGATGATGGCATAATGTGGCTTATCTGTTCGGCTTGTTGAATTTTAAACAGAATGAAAATGAAATGGAATTACATGTCATTTTAAAAATTGATGGGAAATAACATACTGGTGTTAACACCACCACCTAGGATGAAGTGTGGTTTAGCCTTCGAGTTGCACCGCAAAGCAGCTCAAAAGGAAGATCCAGCAGAAAAGTGGTTTGAGTTTGGAGTATTGACTTGCTTTTATGAGTACGAGTGCTTGACACTGGTATCGGAACAGCACTAAACAGTAATAATAAAAATAATAATAGTAATACATTTCATATAAATTAGCATAGAGCAGTGTAAGCAGTAGAAACTAAACTGCTCTATTTAACTCTGCAAATACCCCATGGCCCAACTTTACTTCTCATCTTTGTAATATTTTGGAAATAAGGGGTTTTACTTACTTGAACCAAACATTGAAAACCAAGGTAAGCCCATAATAATTTATTATTACCTTTTAGACACAAAAACAGCACCTCGCAATCTGTTTAAGGTTTAGTAAATCCCACTGCGGTGGAAAGTCATATTTGCCTATATTCCTCTTTTCAATAATTTTGCGATTTCTGATGATCATAATATGTTTTGTATATTCATGAAGGCAGACGTGATAAATGTATTGCTCCAGATTTGCTACGCAATTCTGTGTGCGTGTTGTTTGTAGATCAGGTTTGTGCATGACATCAATTTTGCACCTGATTTTATATGTGTAACCCTTTAGAAGATCAGCCCTAAGTGTGTGTAAGCAGACATAGGATGAGACTGAATGATTAGTAATGGGACAATGAGAAGACAAGAGGCAAAAATGAAGGGGATACCTGGTAGAGGCAATGGCAGACACTGCGAAGTTGAGGGGGGAAGTCGCTGGATGAGCCGATTATGGCCTGGAAGAAGCGCTCAGTGATCTGAAGCAGGTTCCTCTGGTTCTCCTCTAGATTTTCACCATGTTCCAATCTGATGAAACAACAACCAACAAGTACCTGTGTGACTCATGGTGCCTTTTTTATTTTGACTAGGCACCATGAGTCTTTTTTAGTTTGAAAATTGTCACTAGTTTGGCTGCTTATTAAAGTGTAACCAATCCTTCTGTAAAAGCAAATCCGCTCCTGGCAAATTTGTAAAAAAATTCCAGAAAAGTGGGTGGAGCCAAGAGACACGACTGAGTGTGGGGATGAGCAGGGCTGTTGTCAACATAGCCACTTTGTTGCTATATTTATTGAGTTTTCAGGATCCTTTTGTGACGTTTTTAAAACCAGCAACCAATGATAAATCTAGCGACTCTTTTTCTGTGCTGTTGGAGACTTTTGTGGCGACAACGCTCTGCTGCTCAGCAGCAATTAGCCTCTTCCACTTCTTAAACACTGTAATTTTTGAAGGGCTAAAACGATTCCTCGAGTGATTCGAGTATCTCGATTATTAAAATTCCTCGAGGAAAATTTATCTGCCTTGAAGCTTTGTTAAATTATATTTTATTATTTAATGCACCGTGTTATGGCCGGGTTATTACTTGCGTTTCGCAGCGCGCTCGCTTCTGCCTGAGTTCTTGACGAAAGTTAAGCGTTAGCAGTTCAGTTTTCAAGTTCGACCTGGGAGGATTTTATTGGTTCATGATAATGTCTGGGTTTTTGTCGTTTTTCGAGGGACCGATAAGCATCTTTAAAATGACTGGCGTGATGCCTGGAGTACGACAGCTTTTCTCTTCCCGGAGCTGCTGACTAGTGGCGGTTCAGAGCGAACGGCCAACAGGCGATAGACCCAACACTGCGGGCGGCTGTGTATTAGATGATTAACGTTAGTGTATCTTTACGGACGAACAGGAAAATTTATTTCATATCATCCCGGTCTCAACAACTGTGTGGCGGAGCGCATAGTGACGACATGTAACTGGTAGATGTTTCTGAGTGTGACGAACACAGGTGTCAAATCCCGTCGCTAACATGAACACAAAAGCTTTAAATGTCTGGGCAAGGTGAGAGGTCATTTATTAAACTCACTGAAGATGAAAACATAAACTAAAAGCTGGAGTATAGACTTTTTTTTATAAGTGTGTATAACTTTTCTTCAAGTTAACTTAGAAAGTGAGCCATTATTGTTACAGTTGAATTTTCTAAACTACAGAAAAGTTATTGTTAGGGAAACTCAAATGAGAAAAATTGGACTAATGTTGATATGCAATAGTAATACTGCTGTTATGTTAGATTTACCAATGCTTTATTTTATTTTATTTTTTATCCTATTACTCGATTAATCGTAAGAATAATCGATAGATTACTCGATTACTAAAATATTCGTTTGCAACAGCCCCACTGTGGGGGATGTGAGAGTCTGGGCTTATATACCTGAACGCCGGGCTGTGACGAAGTTGAACCCAGCTGCATCGCTGCAACCAACAGGGACATTCAACTTCCTAAGAATCATTATGGAAGGAGGCCGTACTGGTAACAGGACACAGTGAATTTAAACTGAACTGGCTCTAATACAAATCTCTTGTTCTTATCCCATTAGCTTATGTCTTGCTCTAAAAATACAACCATTTGTGATTTTAGAACTCGAGTGTAAGTCTGGTGAAATTAACAACCAAACGTACACACAGATCAAAACAATGATCTCCTTCAAACTAACATTTCCATATTAAGAAAAAAAAACTCCTCAGGGTGGAAACTGAAGCTGTGAAAGGTAAATGCTTTTGGTTAGTTAGAAAAGCCTGTTCAAAACAAATGCCCATGTGCAACATTTAGATAGGTCAGTAAGCAGAATTTAAATAATATGTAATGATATCCAAACTTAGATTCCACCTAGCTCTGTTAGCTGGTTATTGGTAGCAAGATCATAGTCGGTGTATCAACATAAGAAAGTTTGACCCAAGTTTTGACCCAAATTGTGTTTTAGTGAACTGTGAGAGGTGCAGAAATAAAATGACTTGCCTAGTAGGGTCCACTTCAAAGCTGATGTGTTCAGGGGTTGAAATAACTCCCCTCAACAACGGCTCCAATAACTTCTGCAAGTATGCTGCTCCATATACCTGTTATAACAACAAAAAGTTAACCTGTCTTGTTTGATCTAAATTAGGTCAACAATATGTTCAATGTGAGTAATGATCTGGAACCAGTTACAATGTTAAGACTCTATATTTGTGGGTTTAAATAGCATTTCACTGACAATGTCTTCAAGTAACATATAATTTACCTAGTAATATTTTTACATTTCCTGTGAACTTAACATCTTTGAATACAAAAACACAGTGGACAGCCAGTGGACCACCTCAGCGCCCCTGCAATCCTATCGAAAAATTTAAGGACAAAACTCAAAAAGCAGCCAAAAACATGGCTCAGTTACACCAGTTCTGTCAGTTGGAACAGGCCAAAATTCCTGCCAACTATAGAGAGAAGCTTCTGGAAGGAGATACAAAACGTTTGACCCTAGTCATAATAATGAAGTGTATGGAAGCTTTTGTCTTTAAAGAAAGTCACAAAAAAATTGCCTTGAAAAAAATCTCTTCCTCAACATTCTGGCATTTAGAAATAGAACAAATGTTGGTAATTCTAACTGACCTAAAACAGGAAAAATGTATTCTGGTTTCATGTCAGACGATGTGAAAGAAATGCATGTGTGTGTTTTTATAATGTGTGTAAACTTCTGGTTTCAACTGTATATGTCTGGCACCAAACTCAATATTTGTCTATGTCCTTGGATGAAGCACATGTCTAAAGTCTCTCCATAAACCCAGAGTAAAACAATTAGTCAATAATAAATAAACGCTCAACTTAGTTCTATTAATCGTAGAATGACAACGTTCTGATCTTTTACCACATAACAGTGATATCAGTGTGTTGTCCATTTGAGTCAGAAATATCAAAGCTTGCCTTGGAATATTTACAGCAACACTTCCTCAAATTTATGAGTCATGGAAGAGTAAAATTTGAGCATGAGGTGCTAATCCTGATTCTTGTGACTAAAGCATTTTTAGAACCTCTACTTTATTCTAACAGTGTTGTTTGTTTTCACCTTGAAACAGAAGGTCATTATTTTGCTGGCGAGGCTGTTCCCTCTGAAGAGCGTCTGCATGGAGTCGGCCAGTTCCACCTCTTTAGAGAACATGTTCCACAACAGCTGGTAGAGTAAGTGGCGGGAGTCAAAAAGGGTCACCAGAACTCGAGCTAACTCATCCTGGAAATCAGAGATGAGATGGGTCATGACCACAAACACACTTTATGCAGAGGCTGACCGTTCCAGAAACTAATACTCTTAATAAAGAATAACCATCAACCAAAATAACTGATATTAGTTCTGATCCAGCAAACGACAGAAAGAATTTACAAGGGTAGGTAAACATCACAACTGGCATTGTGCTGGGATTAAAAAAAAAAACATTTGCATTTAGACCTGGTCACACTTATTTCACAAAATCCCAACAACACAGCGTGGAAACATTATTTTATGCAATGTGGTAATGTTAATGAATGCAGCATAAACACATTGTTCTTGTGCAAAGATGACTTAGTGGACATTTAATACTGGTTTAAATGATGCACTTATTTAATCCATAATAGCTGAAGTATGCTTTGATGGAGAATTATTCAGATTTAACTGTAAATAAAAACACCAAGAAACATTTAGAAGTTCAACAATTTTGCATATCACAGCCTCACAACAGAACAGCATTACTGTGTTGCTTGGAACACATTGGTAATAATACCATGGCACCAAGCCAAAAGTCAAAAACACAAACGTATCCAAATGCAGGTTTCTTCTCCTGAAAAGCTGGTACAGTCTGCAGAATACGAGTATCTATGCAAAAATTTTAACCGATTATACAAAAAAGCTGGACTACATACCCACTGAGAGCCAGGAACAACATTAGCCAATGCCATAGCAATGGGCAGCTCTCCTTGGTCTCCCATCATGGTAACGAGCTCCACCAGCCTCTCAAAGCGGTCAGCTAGGACTGTCTCTGCCAACGTATCGAATTCTGTTCCCTGTTGCAAAATCTTGGTCAGCACCTCCATGAAAGTGGCTCGAGTCTGCAGATCCTTGTGATAGCCTAAGCCTAAAAAAAAAAAAAAAAAAAAAAAAAAAAAAAGGGTCAAACATGATACACACTGTTTCTACTCTGCAGATCTTAACAGAAATATAAAAAACAAACAAAAAAAATCAAATAAGGTCTCAACATTCTGGCAAAATCCATAGCAGAATACTGACCAATGGAATGCATGAGGCCACTGTCCACGTTAGCATTGAGCAGGTTGGACATGGCCAAGATGGTACAATGGCGAAGGGACGCCAAGCGCCGGGACATTCCTCGTTTCCGCCCCCCCACTGTCTGACCCTCATCTTCAACCTCGCTGCAGTCATTCAACAGGTTCATGAACAGGGTGAAATACCTGAACACAGCACAAAGCACAAGGTCTAACAATTCACCCCTGATTGAACACACTGTCATCATATTTTAGATTTTCTTCACCATAAGTTAGATTTTATTTCACCAGACAACATAATGGGGGAGTGTGATACATTATATGTGTATGGTAGACATACTGACACTTGAAATATGCGAAAAACACATTTATGTAGAAATTACGTACTGCACCTTTAAATGTTTCAGATATTTTCTTTTCATCTTTTATTTCGAAAAATAATTGCTCAGAGTTTATAACAGCCTAAAATTATTAAGACATCTTCCCATAACTATATGAAAAATAATGTCACTAGTAGTGCTCTTTCTGGATTTTGCCTTACTTGAGGAAGAGCTGAGACTTTGCCTCCATCAGTTCCACACCATCACCCTCCTCTGGCTGTAGGGGCAAACCTGCCAAAAGCGAGACAACTGCCTCCATACTGGCCTGGTCCAAGTCTCTGCAGATTATATGCAAGGAAAATGTTGAGCGGGAGGTGTGCTCAGTGTCTGGATTTATTTTGTAAGTAAACAAACCTTTCACAGATCAGAAACCTCAAAGTGCCTTAAAGGAAAAACTAGCACTGAAAACTAAAAATGTAAAAGAGTCCAAGGAGCTGCACCTTGTCAGACACTTGATGTCATCATCAGCAGCCTGGTTAGAGGTTCCCATCACCCAGTCTGTCAAGTACTCCACCATCTTATTCCTTTAAAGAGGGAGAGGCGAGAAATGTTCAACACTTATAAAAATAATAATTACTTTATTTTTTCAGAAATCTCAAGTCTAGTCAGTCTAAAACACTGACCTGAACTTCATCTCCTGGCAGAAGGACAGGTCATCCCGTCTCTCCATCATCACCTCAACCAGCTGGCAGAGCTTGGTTTTGACCTGAATTGCATGTACCACATTGGTCAGGCCACGCACATACCTGAAAGATGTAAAACAGATCAGAACACCTAAAATCAGGGTTTTTTCCTCACTTTTTCCTTTCCATATTTTTTAAAATGTGTAACAGCCGGAACACGAAACATAGATGATACAAATCAACACTAGCCTGTGTATGCTAGTATAAAAAGTGTTTGTTTTAAAACCAGACAACATAAATGTATTTATGTCATAACATAAAAACATTGCTGCTTAATGAAACAATTATTTCTAAATTACAGCTAATTATCTGACTCTGAAATGCCAATACTGTAAGTACTGATTTTCATCACTCTCCAAATCACACTCAGAACTTAACTTACGGACGTATGGCTCTTTTTAAGTTTGAACATTGGTAGAAATCCATTGAATATCAACACAGAAAATAACTCAAAGAACATGACCAAATTCTCTGCAAAAATATTACGTTGATCTTCTTCGCTCAGTGTACCAAAGAAAGCAAGGTTTCCATCTGTTCACGGATCGCACTTACCCTACCAGCAAAGTTGTGGGGCCAAAGTGATGGGAAGGACATAACCGTTACAATACAAAGGCACTTTCCTCTATGCCAAGCCATATGTTCACTCCCCCAACTCAGCTCACAGACTTGTGTTCCTCCTGGCCAAGGATCCCAACTCATCAAGCATAACGACCAAAGGAGAATGATTGCTTACATTGTCTAATGAGCAGCAGGATTATTTCCAGAACACTAAGTGGTTCCTTTTTGTACATCTAGACTTCCAAGAGCACATGGACACTGACCTCTCTTACATCAGTCACTGCACCACTAACTAATTTGATACGCTTGTTGGCTTACAATCAGCAGCTAAAGACCAATTCTCCTTTATTAACAGTAAACTATGTGGACGGGTTCAACTCCCTCCAAGAAGTTGGATTTCCACAGGAGAAATACTCTGCTACTAAAGATCCAGTTAAGCTAAAATGTACCAAAGCTTGAAATCTGTCTGTACATGTCTAGTAACAACAACTCAGATCACTCTAGTCAGCCTTTTCTTTAATGGCCTGCTTTAGCATGTTTTAAGCAAGAGGAATTCCATCAGTGGAATAAAGTTCCTGCCAAAGAACTGAAACTCTTTGGTACAACAGGTAAGGAAGATAAACTAATTACTTTTGGAAATTGTTGGTTCATGTCATTTAGGGTATTTCTGGAATTAATAAGGATCATTAACAAGGATCATGTTGTTATAAAAAAAAAATGCTTGCTGCATACAACTGACTCCAGATGTCAGCTCGTTCAAAATGAAAGAGACATAAAAAAATCATTTTGTTCTTGGGCCCTACCTGACCAAGTTGAGCATCATGGTTTCAATGCTGGCCTGTCCCAGGTGTTCAGAGCTGCCCTCTGTGTGGTTATCCAACAGATTTTTCATGATGGCTATAGTCTGTTCCACAAACTGGGTGTTCGCATCAGTAATGGGTACCTGAAAACAATTTTAGAGGGATTGATTATACATCATCACATCAATCAAAAAACTAAGTAAATCAACTTCGTGCTGTTTTCACTACTGTAGTTGGTGAATCCTTCAACCTTACTTCCAGACTAATTATAAAAACTAGTTTACAAATTACACACAAGGTAACAGAGTTCAGAGTTGGAACCAATTCAATCTTGAATGTTTTGGACCTAAATCACAGAGAACAATCTAATCGAACAATTTAAATAATAACTACAAAGGTCTCTGTTTGTAACAATTACAAACAGAGACTGCCTTCTTCCCAGTTTTATTGTGTTTACAGATGTTTCGCTACCTTTTTTATGGTTGATATGAAGAATTCCTAATAATAGATAATACAATAGCTAAACATACCTGTCCCTGCGCGTCAGAGAACTTTCCGATGCTGTTTTTCAGTTTGTTGAAGAGCATGGGATAGAGTGCAGGACTCAGTTCCAGTCCCAGTAGGTCTTTGACATTGGTGCGGACATGCAGGCCCACCCTGTCATGGCCACACACCAACAGTGCCAGCAGTCGGTCCAGGAAGCGGCTGACGGGCGTCTCGATGGAGGTAGATGAAGGGCAGGAAGAGGGAGCCGGGCTGGTCATGTCACTGGGCCCCACTGAGATCATGGAGGGTTTGCGGTCACTCAGTGGGCCCATAGGTGGGCTGTAAGTGGCGAGTCCTGGAGTGTTGCGCTGCTGAAGACATACACCTCCCAGTGCACAGAGGAAGCCTGTCATATTTATCCACTCCTGCTGTGGGGACACAGAGACATTCTGTGATGATCTATTCAAATCTTCAGAACTAAATAAAGTCTGCTTTGAAGTAATGACTCTACTCCATTTAGTTTCTAACCACAGACAGGTGAAACAGAAAACACAGAGCTCAACCGTAACAGACTGTTCACACAGTGACATTCACAAATATTTTATGGACAGTGAAATGGTAAAACTCAATTTTACCATTTCTGATACTCTGGTAAAATTCCATTTATTGGAAGCTTACGGTTCTTTCAAATAAAGAAAGCTCTAATCAATGGCAATGTGATAGCATATTTTTGTATTAGGTCTATTTTAGTGTGCTTTTTTTTGTTTGTTTGTTTTAAAGTTCAGCAGATTAATTTTGTTAAATGTAGTGAATATGTAAATGGAATCACTCTTCAACCAAACCATTTCCCCGAGTCGGAAGCTTCAGTCTGAAGCCAACTTTGTATCAAAATATTTATGAGGTTCCAAGAGACCTCAAAATAATATGTCACATATACAGTTTTAATTTATGTATCTTTTGTTGGAATGTTTTAGTAATTTGATGACTGCATGTCCTAAGTACGGCCAGACGTTCTGAACAGCCACACCAGGCCATATGGTTTAGTGAGCCTGGGGGTATTTCTGGTTTCTGATGCTGAATTCGCCCCCTGCTGTACAGGGACAGGTACTACCCACACAACACAAATTATTTTGCTCCACTTTCAGCGTGACAAAGGGGCTTTTTCCACCAGTGTGGCTTATAAAGCTGAATTTGTGATTCAACATCAGCAGGTTTGTGTAGCTGCATTCACTGACTTGTGTATGTGTTACGGAAAAAATATTATAAAAGAAATACATCAGTGTGAAGATATTAAGCAGGTTCTTAAATAAGTTTTGCTCCAAATGTTCTGAACAGAGAAGTGAAAATTTTATATTATGACATGTAGCATGGAATCTGTCATTCACACTGAGGAACCTGGGAAGATGTAACAGTAGTTTTGTGTCTGTAAGTAATAAAGAAATATTCACAGGTTATTTTTGTCCAACAGGTTTTAAATAAAATGTACTATTGTTATTATTATTAAAACTAATCTAATCTAAATTAATAAAAGCAGGATCTGTTGCCATGGTTACTTGACAGCCTTCTGGGTATCTGTGCTAATTTACATCATGTATTTGAGGGTGGAGACAGGGCAGCACCTGCAGCTGTGCTCTATTCCTCGCAAACTGGGATGTATGAAGGAAAGACGTGCAGCTGCATGGGTGTACACAATTTTATACATCAAAAAAAATGTGTGTGCTGCACTGTTAAAAGTTTGCCCCTGCACCAATTTTTAGTGTGAAAACTGTGGACTCTTTAATGAATGAGGCCTCTGGTCTGGTATGCTGTTTGGATGTGGTGACTTCTTGGAGGAGAGCATTGGCTGACATACTGCTGCCAAAAATTCAACATTGTCCCTCTCCTGTTATTAACTCTTTACTTTTCATTAACAAAGAAATTACTCCTATAGCAGTTCATTTGTTTCTTTTTTGTGCAACTGCTCTGGCCACCTGCAGTGACCCCCAATCAGTAATGGCAAATGTTTGTTCTGGCTATGTTTATTTGAAAAATTACATTTGGTATACTGTCAGTTGGTATACTCTAAGATGGATTAGATTTGAATTCTGTCTCAGCTGAAGAGGTGACCACATGTTTTCTCTCCTCAGAGACAAAACATTAACATCTGTATTGCTGACAATTGCTGTATTGCTGATTTACATTTTCAATTATATATTTTTTATAAAGTTTGTATTTAGGTAGTAAAGTGCAATTGCTTTGACAAAATAATATAGATTGACTAACAACCTGCTTACCTGTCCATCATCAGCCTTATTTTTAGGGAAGTTGAGTATCTGTTTTGTGCTCTGGTCCCATTTAGCATGGGTGTCCTCCCAAGCCTACATGAAACAGCACAGGAAAACAGAGTGAGTAATAACAAATCCAAAACAACTGACAGGTAACTGATACCTAAAGCTTAATATTTATACAGTAAAGATATTAGCTCCTCAATGATGTAAAATGTTGAAAAGAGATAGTTAGGGCCCCTTCCAGCTGCCCCTTGTTCTTTTTTTTTTTTTTTAAAGCACATACGGAGGGTTTTAAAAGCCTGATAAATACAGTTCATAAAACCTTAAAACTTCAACTAACTTTAAACCAAACTGAAAGCCATTACTAAGCCAACATTCAATGGAAGCATGTGAGAGTGGAACACTAATACCTCAATGTTTCCTGGTGTAGGGTGCTCTACTCTTCTCAACAAGGCCATCACTCTTTTCTGTAAGGTGGAGCGGCCTGTGGGGGAAAAGAAAACAAAACATGTTGCTAAGGAACAACTGTGGAAATCTGAAAAAAATTGGTTCATCTTCTGAATGTCACAGGGCTATGAGACATTTACAGTGGATATAAGTTTAAATCCCAGGTTTGTAGGATGGAAAAAATTTGCTCAATTTAACTAATTTCAAAACTTTCTACATTTGATGTGACTCAGTGTTTGATTACAGGACACCCCTGCCACAGGCTGACCCTTGACAGGCTAATTAGACCTAAGAGAATGTTATACTGGAGGCTCCATGACCAGCCCAAACTGTTTCCTTCCTCTTCAGCCACAGTTGCTTCTTAGGGTGGGAGCTTCCAAACTGTTTGATGGCTCTCCACTAAGCGTGCCCTGATTCCAACTGGTGCTCTTCCACTGGACAGCTTCTAACAGGTACAGTTCCGGTCCAACCCGGCCAGATTAATTTTCCATTAGCAGATCCAATGTGGCTCTGCCTGGCTGTGCTCAGATTGTCGTACCTACTAGCTACACCAAGTCAAGTACAGTGCAGAAGTACAGTGATTGACAGCTGACCCCCATTCATTGATTGGCTCGTGATTTATGCCACTGAAAACTCCAAACAATATTTCTCATATGGTTAAGCAGTGATCTGTCAGCTATTAGAGAGCTGCTCAGTATGGAGGAGAGTAATCATGAATTTAATCACGAGCAGCGGTAGGAGCACATACATCCGTTAACATTAGGATCAAAATGGCCGCTGCAGGGCTGTAGCAGCTCGTCTCTGAAGAAGAAGCGATGAAGAAGAGTGAAGTGGTGCAGCATGTGGTCAGCGTTCTGTCAGAGCTGCAGTTTTGCGCTCAGGGTGTAAACCACCCTGAGAAATAGATCACATTAGTTTGGTGTGATATGAATTTTGTTTTATTAGCGTTGTCAATCATCCAAGTGATCATCCTGCTAAATTCGAGTCCTTTACTACCTGATTTTATATTGGTTGTTTAACCAGGTCAAAAAACTTATACAAGCAGACAAACATAGGCCTGTCGCAATAAGCAATAAGTCAATTAATGTTATGAGAAATTAAAATTAACTCAATAATTTCCATTGGCATAATTTATCGTTTCACTCTTTTATTCTCTCTTTCTACCAAAAACTGGATGATAAAGTCTTCAGCTTGCTGCTTTGGTCTCTACCAGCTTTTTTTGAAGGACAGTTTTGTTTCCAGACTTTATAATTAATTTCATTTGATGTTTTGCTTTAGTTTAAGACTCTTTAAATATACAAAATAAATAAAGTGTCTGTGTTAAATGTTTATTAGAATTTAAAGTTTATTGATTTTTGAGAATATCTTCTTACATTGTTATTACTATCCCATTACTTTCACATTTCTTGAAAATGATCTCAAAACAACAATATTACTGTTTATCGCAATAACTTCTGGGACAACTTATCGTCCAGCAAAATTTGTTATCATGACACACCTAGGCAAATACAATGAACTGCTGACAGCAAAGCAACACCATTAATATCAAATAGATGACTCAATAAACTGATTAATATAGCAAGATAGTGGCATATTGGTCATGTGCCCATAAAACCAATATTCTTACAATAATGATAAGGATGTAAATAAGGTGTGATCAAACATGTTTATGCTGTCTAGAAATTAACTCAATTTTGCATTTAATCTGGTCTAAATTATATGATTGGTAAATTTAGATCAACTGATTACTCAGAACAAATTTGTTGTTTTTTTCGGGAATCAGGCAATCAAATTTGTAAAACATCTAATTACCAGGGCAGTGGCTAATTTAATGAAATGCAAACCAAAAGTACTGACCTGTTCCTATCATGGTGCTCACAGAAGCCAGTTCACTGAAAGTGGCATAGTTGGGGAGAATAGTCTGGACGGGCACCTCATCCGCTGCACTGCGGATGTCTGCCTCTTCACACAGATGACGGAAACATGACATGGCCACCAGCACCGCCTCCGTGTCTGGGCTCCACAGGAACAGGTAGAGACAGACCTCAAGTTTAGTCTGCGCCTGCCGACAGATGGGGATGCCACCCCCCATAGTGGCACATTCCTGGATAATCAGGACAAACACATTGTTACACATAAATAACGACATGCACGCCGCTACAGCTTTCAGAGAAGCATTGTGCCACCGATAAGAAAACAGACGGCACCTTGTTCTTGAGCAAAAACTTGTTCCTGCAGATAAGGATCTCTCTCAGCCATTTTAGAACCTCCGTTCTGTTCACCATTTGTTGGCCAATCAACTTTCGGCAGATTAGGAAAAGCACCTGCGAACTGAAAACAGAACAAACAAAAAATATATACATTGATGGATTGGTCCACAAAGGATGTATATTAAAAGGCCGTAGAAGGTACGGTCATGTCTGCTGGCAGTAAGCTAGTAAATATAATGATGAATGTATCCATATGTTAAAAACCATTCTAATATGAAGGCATCACATACACCTTTTCTTCTAAAAAAGAAAATTTAGATTGCACTGAATTACAAAATGTGTGATTAATTATAATTGATAGAATTAATGAATGAATTAATTGATAGAATATCAATATATCAATAGAATATTCTATTCTATTCTATTCTATTCTATTCTATTAACAGAGGCCAGGGGATGTTTAGTACCTGATGTCCCAAAATGTCTCAATGGGGGCATCAGGATTCCACAGCTCTATGGTCTCTGGCTGGTGCAGAACTAACAGAGCCTGGAAATTGAACAAAGAGAAGTGAGGGAAAGAGAAAAAAAATAACAAAAAAACTCTATATATTAGTGAATTACTGCCACGACATAAAACATTTATGAGTGACTATAATAAAATCATTATTTTATGTACATTTTAGTTGGAGTTCTCTTGTCTGTTCTAAGATGGAAAGATTAACTGATTTCTACTGAATCACAGACACAAGTGTACAATGTGTCAGGAGAGCAGTCACCTTTGGATCAAATCTGTATTACCGTAATAATAATATAAGCACTGGTACGCTAATGACAAACTATTGTGACTTATTTTAGATAGACTCATTTTTGTTGAACGCCACATAGTTTTAACTCATCAACTGTTACATGTTACACTGAAGTCCATCACATTCCATTAACAGATCATTTTTCATTCGCATCTTAGAAATCAATTAAGCGATTGACGCAGTGTAACCACATATATGAATAGATACAAATGAATAAAAGGGTATACATCAGTCTGATTGTATTCACAATGTTAATGGGCAGGAGATGGAGTGATTTAGGAATGGCATGACAGTGAGAAAATGACAGTCTGACCTCCATGGCTTCTTGTGACAGCTGAGTAGTGGTGTTCAGAGGAACCAGTTGCACCAAGCCAGTGATGAGTTCTGCTGTACTGCTTTGGATTTCTGAAGCTTGCTTCACTGGATTCTATCACATAAACAAAGTGGAAATCAAGCTAAAGTAATTCTGACTTAAATTGCTGCTGTAGCCTCACAATTAGCTGAATTCCATTTAAATCAACATAAAACCATTAAAAAAACAAAACAAAAGAATTGTTTTGAGCAAAAGAATTGCATTAATAGCAGTTATTTTTATCCAAGCCACCAGGTACTTTTACTTACGTGCAACATCAGCTTTGGGTCTGCATGGATGAGCTTGACCAGAGCGAGAAGAAGGCACTTATAACTTCGAGTGTCTTGCTCTGTGGCTTTCTCTTTAAACTTAAGGCTTGTGGTCTTCTTTCCAATGAATGTCAGACTCTACAGTGAGACAAAGGGCACAGTGGTGACAATTACTGCAACTACAAGTAGCGTTTCCAAATGTGTTATCTTGTAATGGTCCTTCAATAAAGGCTTGCCAATCAATACTTATAATAACTATTGCAATATGTCAGCTGTATGGCTTGCAGTCATCAGCTCACCGGTGTCATGCGTAGTGGAGCGTGCGTGCCAGTGCTCTGTACCACCCTGTTCAGGGTGTCTGAGAACATAAAGCGAAGCTCTCCAGAGTAATGGTACACTGCGTCGATCTTCGGCCACCAATCTAGATGAGACTGAAAGTAGGCGACACAATGAAAGTAACAAGTCAAAAAATTAAAGCAAAAAAAAAAAAAGCAAGTGAATAAGGAATCAGAAAATGTGTTCTATACACTTACATTGGTAATGATTCTGTGCAATGAGTTGACTAAGACAAAGTGGAAGGTTGAGGGGGAGGTGGAGGCCAAACAGACCTAAAGAGCAAAGAGGAAAATTGAAGTCAAAGGCAGCACATTTATCACAAGCGGTGTGTCTAGACAATGAGTTCTACATCCTGTCAATCTACCTTAAAGTGCTGGTTGTTGTGAGGATTGATGCGGAAACATGAAACAAAACAATCCACCATGAGTTCCACATCAGCGTTCTGACTGCTGGTCCCCCTCCAGAACGGTTTGGCTGGGTTAAACAGCAGAGTCTGGAGGAACAAGAAAACCTCACTCAAAACTTAACAGCCTAGATCCACACAACTAATGTGTTTGGATCTAGGTAATTGATACTTAAATGGTATTTGATGTAAATGACCCCTGACTTTTATACGGATGGATGTTTTGTCGTTATTTCAATAAAGGAAAAAAAGGGAGAGAAGTCAAACCTTGAGATCCATGACAATAGACTGGACCAGAAGGAAAATGGTTGAATGATCCTCCCAGTTGATGTAAGTAGAAGCTTTGCAAAGCTTGACACAGGCAATCGCAGCACTCTCCATCAGCTGTTTGCCCCCGCACTGGCCGGCTAGAGCTTTTCGCAAATTATCCAAAAAGAGTTTCTGCAGACACAACACAGAAGTGAAGTGACTGATGACACCAATGACCTGTTTAAATGTGATTGTTCGGAGAGTTCCTTCAGTCCACCTTGTTGGCCTTGCTCTCTTCAACTGTGTCTTTAGAGATAGTATGAGTAATCTCTGGACAAAGTATCAGGAGAATGATCAGGAGCGGCCATACAGCTGCCTTCCTCTTGGCACTCTCTGCAAAACTGTCTACTAGGTCAAACAGCTTCTCTGCCGCTTCTGTGAACGAGACGAAACAACGTACGTTAATGCCAATTCACAACAATTTCACAAGATTCCTTACATCACTCCCAGACATCAGAGCCTCTGAAGTTTCTGGTTAAATGTTATTTTTCTCAGGAATTTACCCACATCAGTGGTTATCAAGAAAGACTTTGTCTGACTGAGGCATCAGTTCCTTCTCTCTACTGAAAGCAGGTAGAGAGAAACAAAGTAGTAATCTCCAAATAAAGTTAAAATGAGAGCAAAGGTCATTTTAGACATGAATATTATGATAATGACTTCCTGGCCATTGGTTTGATGGGAGCATTGAGCCTTCTGCTTGTAATAGCTCTGTGTGCTAGCTTTTAGCTGCTTGCTTGAGGATATAATGTTTTGAATAATGTATATAATATATACCATTTGACATTGTTTTGCGATTTTTGTCTTGGGAAACAAATGACCTAAATGCATTCGGTGACGTTATTGAAATCATCAACTCCATAATTATGCCCAAACTTTGCTTATTTTATTCATATCATGGTAACATTAATATTTTAATAGATATCCGACATGCATGGACACCATAGTTAAACTACGCTCCATATAGTAGGTAGTTGGCGTGGATGGTGAGGTGTAAATACCACCATCTCTGTGATGCATTCATTTGAAGACGTGCCTCTGGCGGTTCGTTGTCTTCATTCTGGGTCAGACTCTGGCTCCACATTTTTGTACCTTAGGGCAGATTGCATGCGCCTCCAATCTCGCAAACTGGACAATTTGGGAGGTGCTCTTGCAGAGAAGGTTTAGATAAACGCTCTATGATGGCTCATTTTATAAATATGACTCCAACATACGCATTAACTATAAACGCCATAGCGCTGTCATGGCTTAACTAACCCCCCTGTGAAAGCCAAACCCTGTGTGTGTTCTTCAGAATGACAGTCCGGCTCAAAGTTAACCAATATTAAATCTATACATACCTGCCATATCTGTCTGAGGGCGTTGGTATAGCATCGTAAATTCATCAGGATAATTTTCTACCCAGTTCCAAAATGCCTGCAGAGAAAAACCAGGATCATTTCATCTTATTCTGGTTCCATAAAGTAAATGAAATTATGGTTTTATTCTTTACTATAGTGAGAAAACACCTTCTCTAAACTGTTGATGACAGCAAGCTGTGCGGCTTTCTTGAGAGCCCGGAACTTTAACACGGTTTCTAATGAAAAGAAGAAAAAAAACATCATAACTCCTGATGTGTCAGGAGAATACAAGGGCTGATCTTGAAACTGAAACACAGGTACATGCATACAAACAGCAATATGTAAGATATGTATAGAACATATCTCTACATACAGTATATTCTCTTATTTTTTTTATTTCCTTCATTTAACCAGGTAAAACCACATTGAGATCAAGATCTTGTATAAAAAGTATTCAGCTACTTGGATGATTTACCATACTACGATCTTGATCAACAAGATTTAGCTTCTTTTGACAATTTTTTAAAAGTAAAAAATCCTATAACATAAAAGTGATAAATAATTTCTACAAAACAAAAAAAATTACAATAAAAATACCTAACATAAAATAAATGATTACATAATGTTCAAAGTGACATTGGCCTTCAGGTGTAAGTATTCAATAGTTCTTAAAGTTGTCAGGCAGGTTTTTTATTTTTAAAAGACCAACAACATTAAATAAGCAAATTCCAACCTTGCAGAAGCCTCTTCAATTTGCAACAGTCCACATTGATGTACTGCATGAGCTCAATGTCATGAACATCCACATTATCTTCTGAGCACACTGTCAACTCCTGCAGCCTGCGACAGAAAAGCTTTCATTTACCTTGGATGGTTGGATGTAAAATGGCCTTTGAGAACTGATCAAATTAATATTGTTTATTTGAATAATAAACATGGTTCATTAATAAATTGTTTTAAAATATATTCACTATTTATTTTGGGGTTGTGAGCAAGACACTTTGTCGACAGGGTGAGAAACAGTACAGAAGATCCAGAGATGTCTTCAGCAGTTACTCGATACCACAATTTCTTCCCCACCAAAAAAAAAATCCTTTAAAAAGTGCTCACACCTGGGGAACCATATAGTTCAGTCATAGAGCTGGCGCATCGTATGCAGAGGCGACAGCTCTCAACGCAGCTATCCCCGGTTCAACCGAGGAGTTCAAGAGAATTCAATGGGAATTCAAACTGGGGCTGAGGAGGAGTTGAGAGGAGTAAGGAGGAGTAATGAGGTGTGTAGGAGGAAGCTGCAGGACTCTCTTGAGCAAAAACAACATCAGAGAT
This sequence comes from Brachyrhaphis roseni, assembly GCA_903066815.1. Classification (NCBI taxonomy): domain Eukaryota; kingdom Metazoa; phylum Chordata; class Actinopteri; order Cyprinodontiformes; family Poeciliidae; genus Brachyrhaphis; species Brachyrhaphis roseni. The sequence goes on from CAEFZY010058498.1 coordinate 26,728, forward strand.
ATGTGAGCGGGCAAGAGGAAGATCATTGGCTTCAACAACAGAGATTGGCAGGAGCAGGACACCAACCGAGTTGAATAACTTCAAAAGATTCAGAATATCTGCCAAACTTCCAGCAGATAGTCAAAACCAAATGATTCTGACTTGAGGGCAAAACACCTGATGAGGATGTCCCTAATAAAAACCTCTCAGAAATATTTAGATGTATTTGTATCACATGCAATTGTGAATGCACGTATATGTCTTCCCTGTGGTTTGCTGCTGCTGAGATCCTGTTTCCAGTGAGCAGAAGATCAAACTGGGTGTGGAGCTGGTCTCAGTGCCACTTGGCCTTTCAGGCCGTCTTATAAGATGTAGCTGCTTGTCTTGTGGACGATCTCTGTGCTGCAGTTGGTAGAGGTTCTGGTTTGTTCTGGGCTCAGTGGGTTTCGGTGTGCAGATTTGGTTTTTGTTTGTTTGAACATCTACTTTGAAAAATATGTTACCATATTTAAAAGAACCTCACTTTCTGTCTGTTTTTGGTTTTAGCATAAAGAAAACCAAAACTTTTGCAGAAAAGAGGATGGAGATGTTCAAATTTATGGGAAAAAAGCAATTAACCAACTTAATGGAAAAACATAGATCTAAAGCAATATCACAAGTGTTTTAGATCTCAAATCCACACGTCCTCAAATAAACTTTACTCCTTTTCCTGAGATTTACACAAATCTCAGGAAAAACCAGCATTCGTTATTACATTTATACTTAAAATATCAGTTTATTCTTAATGATTCTGGTTTAAAATGATTAAAAAAAAGTAATTTTGGAATGTCTGGAGCTGCAGGTTGCAGACCCCTGCCTCAGTTTCTAAACAATTGCACGATGTACGTATTTTACCGCTAATTTAATGCAGCTTGTGGGCATTTTCTAAATGCAAAAAATATTATCTGCAGTCAGAATAACTCAAACTGTACTTGAATTTGTTAAAGCTGCAGTATGCAACTTTTCTTAAAAATAATTGTTTTATTTTTTACATATCTGTTCAAACTGATATTATGTCGTGGCAGTACAACGTGAGATACATCATCTGTAAAAAAAAAAAAAAAAAAAAAATTTAAAAGTGAAGCTCTTCTGCCTCTCCCTGTGCTCCTACTGCTATCTGCAGAAATACACAGCTTAGTCAGAACTAATGAGGAGGGTCAGTCAGTCATCCTCGTATAAGTGCTGGTCATAACCTCCCCCTTTCACTCTGCTTCGCAGCAGCTGGTTCCCACTAGAACGCCAGAGAGTCTGGCATGAAGGCTCAGGTTAGTAAGCATGGCCGCCAACGACGGCGTGAAAACAGTTTTCCTCTAACGGGAAGTAATTTCTCCGCTTTTAGCACGTTGAGCAGCACATACATGTTATGTTATATTCATCTCATGTTATACTGCATTGACATAGTTACAATTTTAACAGATATGTAAAAAAAAAAACAAAAAAAAACAACAACATTGTTTATAAAGCTGCAGCTACTACTGCAGCTTTAATATAGTATTTCCATAGCGTTAAAAATCGCAATTCTACGATTTTTATGTATAACAAAAACATTTTATTAAACATGGTGATTACTATGTCTTTACTGATCTAACAACTACTTTTTCATTATTCCTGGTTTTAGAAGCATTTAAAATAACAGTGCACTGGGTAAATGCCTTACCTTGTTGAAATGCGGCTGAAAACGGCATTGAAGTTGTTGCAGCTCAAAGAGAACAGGACGGCCGAGGCGGAGGCACGCAGCTCTGCAGCGTGCTGGTGGCCCTCACGATACGTGTGGATGAAATGGCATATCTCTGGCAGCAACTGCTTCACCAACATGGTCTCATCCAGACGCAAGCAGTCTTTAGATTGCTGCAAAGACAGGGGAGAGAAGAAAAGAATGTCAGCATTGTAATTTGATTGTCCAGTTTGAAATAGTGGATTAGCTATGAGTCAGCAACTGCTAAAAAAAAAAAAGTAATCCCATATTCTCACAGTTCAAGTTCAAGATGAGGCAAGAGATGTAAAACTTCTATTTCTACAAATTGGGTTACTGGTGAAGTTTCAATTTTTTCTGTTTGCTTAATAGTTCTACAAACATTTTAAATATAGTATCATGCAGGAAATCTGTCAAAGAAATCTGAGAAAATACTCACCCCTGCCAGGCACTTCTCCAGTGTGTCAAGGATGATGAGCTGAGAAAGATAAAGATTCTTCTCAGAGGCTTCTCCAAATATCCGCTGTTGAAAAATAAACCCATCAATGTAATGCACTGGAGCAGTTAAAAATAAATACATAAAATGCACACACACATTATATATATATATATATATATATATATATATATATATCTCAACAGTATTCAAACTTTCACTATGTCCTAATATGAAGCAGATGATTTGTATGTGGGGGGGAAAAAAATCGAGCTCCTCTACAGAGCTCCACTGCTTGGCTAAAAACAACCAGTCAGTCAGTTAGGCAACACACAATAGAGTTTACTCATGCATAAAACTATTAGCCATGCTCTCAGGCAGCTTTGAGTTAGTAACTTACGATATGCTCATCCTACATTTATTAACAGCTTAGAACACTTTTTTCTTGACCAAGCCAAGCTTTTGTTTTGAGCCTGTTTGAAATATTACAAGACTATACTAAGACTTTTATTTCTTGTTTCAATTAAAAATGTGTGCACTAAAATACTTCAATGAGTCATCTTAAACAAGTCCAGTCTTCATTTGACTACCAAGGACAATCAAGTTCACTATGTTGTCAGTTGGAAACAGAAGAACAGTAATTGTGACAGTAGTGAAAAAAAAACATCTGTTGTTGCCATTACTGGCTTTTTCCACAAACAGATTAGTATGATTACTGCAACACTTACCATGTTGTTGACATTTTTGAGTATAGTGGTGAGGCCGCTGATAACAAGGGAGAACTTGTACTTTGAGATGTTGATCAAGCATTCTTTGTTGTGGTCTGTGCTGACTTTGCTGTGTGTGTTCTGGTGTCCAACCTTAATAGGAAGCTGGAGGAAAACAAGAACACAATGTCAATGTCATGACCGCATGAGACAGATCTGTGAAAAATATGGAGCTGCTCATCCTTCTCCCTGTAGACCCGCTGTCATCTGAACGAACTTATTGCTTCATCAGAAACAACCCTCTCAGAGAAGGGTCTGAGAGCTGTCAATCACTAGGTGAACATGCTGCTCACGCTCTTCAACTTCCTCTCTGTTACACTACAGCTGGTTCACCACAACAGAGACTGCCATGAATACTCACGCTAGTAACCATGGCCACCAATGACGGCGGATGATCATCTTGGTTGATACAGAAAGAGAACAAGTCTGGTAGATAAATTTGGAGAGGCTCTCCATCCTACTTAATAGACTCCTACCATATTAATATTGTTCCAGATATTCACCACATCAGACACCGATTTATTCTTTGTCAGCACTACTCCCAAGTATTTCAAATCTTCTTTTACTTTTACGTTAAATAGTGGAAGTGGATGGTCTTCAGGGAAAACAGCTCAGCTATGCTTTAAACCTAGTTAAAGTCCAGAGGCCTTAGAAAACAGATTGATGGTTTAAAGAGCTGTGGGGATTTGATCTTCACATTTCAAGAAAAGGGTTATAACATTCTACAACTGACTTATTATTGGCTGGCCCATTACATCAGTTCCAGCCATTCCACTGTTTTTATTTGGAATGGACAGCATCTCTGCAGGCATTATAAATAATTATGGCAAACTTCCACAACCTTGACAGATTCCTCTGTGAATGCTGAATCGGTTACCTGTTCCGTGACCTAGCGTTACAGAGCTCTTTAAGTCAGTAAGTAGCATATATGATAATAAAATCTTAAATGAGTTTTAAAGATAAATGTAATAGGATGGAATGCTTTGTAAAAATCTAAGAGAAGCGTAAACTTATTTTCATCAATTAGGTCTGTTGTGTTTTAGTCTGCCCCAAAATCTGATTCCAGGTGAGGCCAGAAATTGTTTAACCCCACAGTTCATCAGCAGGTGCACAACGATCAAGTGTTGTTTAAGTGTTAAAAATCTTTCCATAGAGGCATGTGTTAATGGAGCAGGCAATGAGACAGAATGAGAATGAGACAGACAATCTGTTTGAAGCCTTGCAAGTGGGCCCAAACTATGTAACTTGAGGAACCGGCTCCTCGGTTTGATTGTGAATCGAAATAAAGTACAGCAAAAAAAAAGCATGCATTTCCCTCTTATCACATTTTTTGGTATAAGGATTTTATTGCATGTGTGTTTGCAATTTATTTGAGTGTCTTTTTTGCGATGGACCAAAATTTCCCATGTGTGGCAACATTTTGATTTCTCCTCATAAAATGCTTAGCACATAGTAATAATAAAATCATTTATAATAATGTCAAAAACCCAACACAGCGGCTCCTGTGGTCTAATTTCTTTCTCCTAATTTCTGATGTTTTAAAGGGTGAAGTGACTGTTGTGTTTAAATGAACTTTAATGAAATGAAAAAGACCTCATCTTTGCTGAGGCATTATAGAGCCCTGCATTAAGGCAAGAATACTAATATTGGACCAAGTTGCCAGGCTCGACTTAGTCGATTTAAGATGCCAAAATAAGGCAGCATATAAACATACGACAACACTCTGCAACTGCAGAATCCTAAATATTGGGAAGGACAGAAAATTTTAATTTCTATAAAACTGCTGGTGCATTTCTCAGTACACAAGCGCAGAGTGCAGATGAAGCGCTTCATCTGCTCACTATATCGAACGAAATCATCTCAAAACAGAGAAACTGTCCGAAGCCGAGCATCGTAAAAAATATGTTTTAAAGCAGAAAAATGATATGTGTAATAAAATGTTGTCACTAGTGACGTGAGTATGGTTACAAAGTAAAAAGCCCGTTTATAACTCAAACTTCTCCTCCATTTGTTTCCAGATTTCTTTTCGATCCAGTCATTGCAACATAAACAGATTATGACAATATTCAGACCATACTCAGAATTTATGTCATTCATTTAATTATTCACATTAAATAATTCATTTTATGTTGCATGTTATACATATATTGTCCACATGATGGCGTGGTAGAGCAAATGAAGCACCATGGCTGGTCAGATCATGAATGGAGCAATTTGATGGAAAGCCTCAATGCATCATGAAGCTTTATCTAACATCACTAAAATTTAACAAGAAATGATAAATGTCTTGAAATTATATAGTGCTTTATCAAGTCGGAGGACTCCAAACACCAAATCCAGTCATTAAACCTTCATGTACAAATTTACAGAAATGTGAAGAAGAAATGTAGATGAAGTGACAATTAATGATGGAAGACTGACCCTGCAAAAAATAGTAATAAAAATAGTAAAATAGTTTGGCCATCATCCAGAAGAGGGCACCACTGGACATACTTAACAGAACCAGTTCATACAGGAATAAAGATGGAAGGGCCAGAGCAAAAACGGAAAAGAGAAAAGGTATAAGCAAAGTTGTGTGGGATGCAAAACATACTTTTTGTGGATCTGTTTTGAAACATAAACACTCGACAAGCTCCTCAAGTTTCACTCTAATAGTGTTCATTCAGCCGAGTTGGAGAAGCATCAACTACTCATTCAGAAATGAATGATGTTCTACGATGTGATGTGATGACAGAAAAGCAGAAGGGATGAGGCAGAACGATTGTGGGTGCAAACAGAACCATTATGAGCCAAGTTTTAACATTATTTCTAGAGCAACCACAGACAGTACTTCTATATGAATATGTCTGTTCATGTGAAATTAACTATTTCACATATTTTATTTTATTTTTCCCATCTTTAATTTTTCTAGTCAACAGCATAAGAGGCTCCTATTTTTCTGTACTATTACAGGAAAACTGTTTATTCGCCGTCATGCGCAATAGCCTGAGTACGCACAGAAAGCAGCTGTAGCATAGCAGAGAGCTAACAGGAGACAGGAGGGTGATTGACAGCACTAAGACCCTCCCCCTGGTTGTTTCGAGAGGAGTTTGATTTTTTCCATATCATGTCTCTGTCCATACCATCACGACATAGTGACAGTTTCAACAAGAAAACAAATATTTTTCCAATAAAAATTACATGCTGCAGCTTTAATACAGCACACACAAAATAATAGTAAAATTTAATCATAATAATCAGCATATTATGAAACATTTTGCCCTTTGTGTTATGGAAAGACAGTTGCAAGAAAAAAAAAACATTCTTAAAATGTTTTTAAGAAAGAGACTGCTTGTCAGTTAATCTTTAGTTCATCAATAAAATCAATCAAATTTAGATTAACTTGCATCCATTATTTATCCTATTACTTAGATTTCCATTTTCTTTCCAATCTTATTGTTTAGTTTTCTTTTTCAATTTTTACTTCGTATTTTGTATTTATTTTATGTTTTTAGTTATGGTCACATTTCGTTTCATTATGTTTTTATTTTTTTAGAATTTGTATTTATTATTGTTTATTTACCGTCACCTTTTTTTAAATTGCAGATTTTCCCCTTTGATATTTCCTCTTTGAATTTCCCCACCTTTCAGTTTATTTACCATTTTCTTTCTTGTCTTCATATTGTCAATAACCTTTCCTTCAAACTGGCAGGTACTCAGTCATCTTCTCTCCTATTGGTCAACATCAAGTTCTTATTGTTTTTTTATGCAATATTTGCCACATCAACTACTTTTACTAAGCCACTTAGTAAAAGACGGCTGTACTGCAAGAAACATGAGAGCTGGGAAGAAACGACGTCAGCAGCACTCGATTTATATTTTTACTGTCAATTTCTGCAGCATCACATCAGTCCTCCAAACCAACAAAGGACATTCTGAAAATTGGCTAATTTACTGCAGAATCAGTTCATTTGGAAAGAGATGAAAAACAAACAGGCGAGAGAAAGAGGCACCAAAAGGAAAAACGTTCTCCAAAATGCACCACATAAAGTTGGGGAAAGAGGCAACAAATCAAAAAGTGTAAACAGTTTAGATGCCAGCTCAGCAAAGACAAATGTTAAGCTACTTAGAAATTTAATTTTAACAAACTTGTTGCTGTAGAGAGAGATGCAGCTGAGAAGGATGAGAACAGGAAAAGGAGTAAACCAAGGAAACAGAGAAGAAGAGAGGGTCACAAATTCAGCTATGATCAACAAAAGGTAAGTAAATTAAACAGAGAGGCAATAAATGTTACAACTAAAGTAAGAATGTGACAAGATCTCTAGTTAATCTCACAAGCAGCACTATTTTCATCCTGAATAGTTTTCCAAGCTTAAAGAAATGATCTTTCTTTCTTTAAGCCCTGAGTTATTAAGTAGAAGAGCTGAAGCAGAAGAAACCCAACAGGAGCAGCTAAATGACTACTAGGAAAGTAAAAAGGAGGGGTGCACCGATTGCAGGTTTCTGGTCGATCACCAATTACCGATTTTTAAAAAGCCTGACCTCCTGATTCCAATTTTGGCCGACATCACTTTTTCTTATTGTCTGAAATGTCGCTAAGTCAAAGTCCCCGAGTTGGCAACAGTGGGGTGACTATTGTTGGTGACTAAATGCAAACGTGCAGACATGACCTGGTGGGCCGGTGTATCAGTCAATTTCTCTCTCAGGAGAGCAGAAGAGGACAGGGGTTGATCTTTAGACCTTTGCTGAGGAAGAGAAGATTGGTGGATAAGATTGGCTTCACATGCAAGTATCTGCCAATCTCCAAAATTAAGGAAATCGGCTGCCCAATAAATCGGCCGCCCAATAAATTGGCCCACCCCTAGTAATAGAGACAACAAGATGGAGCTGTGTATTAGAAAATATACAGTAAGACCCACAATCAAACTCAAGCTCATAAGTATTGGCTCACCAAGAAAGGCAATACATTCTGCCAACTTCACAACAATAAAAGCTTGAAGAAAATAAAACAGTTCGGGTCACAAATAATGTCACCAAGATTAACCAAAATATCAGAAAGGCTTTAGTTGGAGTTCAGGGTAGCAATAACTCTTAACTGCAGTAATCCGAGTTGAGCTGGTAAATCTGTGTAACAAGCCATAATTTATGCCAATTAACACTTACAAAAAAACCCTCTAAGAGGCTTTGAAAACAAAGACATTAATAAGTGATTAGAACACCGACGTCAGCACTTTCTGATTTTACGATGATAATTTTTCCAAGTGTTTTCCAGAAGCAATGCCGAGAACACGTCAAAAAACGGTTTCTTTAAAAAGAGGAAAAGACCTCTGTTGTTTCACCTGCTAACAGGAAGCATGAAGCTTCACGTCGCCGCACATATCTGAACATTAAACTATGAGAAGGAAGCTAAACTGGCTCGGACTCCACAGCAGGAATTGTAGCAGGGCATTTGTTTACGACCGGGCGCATTTGGCCTGCTACTGTTAGCTTGCTATCCGGGATCCAAATAAAATGAGCCAAGTGGCTCCACTCGGCTCGTTCATCTTTAAAACTTCCGTAACGACGTTTTCACTGTACATCTTTCTAAGTCCGACCGCTTCTTCCCAAGACGGCTCAACTGCGAGAAACATGAGAGCTGGGAAGAGACGACGCTAACAGCACCGAGCTCATCTTCAGTGTTTCAATCACAGGTTGATTTCTTTAGTTGGCTGGAAAACCGCTTCCCGACTCAATGTGCATGTAACGTCTGTGTAAAGACCAAACCTCTGTGCGGCTACAACAAAGCCGCCGAATTAGCCCACCTCAATTAGCCCGTTTTACCTGCTCATCAAATCGGGTAATCACGGCCTGGACCCATTCCACTGGTTTGTGAGCCGCCATGGCTGGCCGTGGACACACACACAGCTCTGCTGGGAAGTCCGAGATTTAGAGTCGGTGCGGACAGACGTATTTCCCCATGAAAATATGACTTGGGTGGCTTGGGAAGGACAAAGCGGGCGAATATTTTCCCCTTTCTGTTGGATTCACCATGGATCCACCGCCATGACAAGCCACCGGAAGTCTTCTTCGGTCAACTGAAGGGAGGCGTTGGATCAAGTTAGCTGAAACTAATGGCTTCCAGGCAAATACTTGACCGTCTGTTTACGGGATTTCGGTGCTCGAATACATTTATTAATTTAGAAATTATCATACTGCATCTTAAGCAGAACAGAAGCCACTCCAATTCTGAACTATTTTCTTCAGACCCCCCCTCATTATGTTTCTCATTAAATATTTTATTGTATGTCACGGCTATTAAAAGATATGGCTGACAAGACCAAACTTATTCAGTTACAATGAAAATGGACATTATTAATAACTCTGGCATTAGCTATTATTAAAAATGCAACTGTGATTGGTGTTAATAGTTCTCTTAATTTACTTTTAAGGAGAGCTACTTTGGTATACTTCCGCAGTTGGTTTAGAAACTAAATGCTCATTTCTCGTCAGGATGTTTTCAATAATTAAATGCCAGATATCGGTTCGATAAGAACATCTTGCTCAGAAAGAGGGCGGTAGCTTGCGTCTCCTTCTTCTTCTTTTATTGGCGGATGGTAAACTAAATGAAGCGCACTACCGCCGCCAATGGACTGGAAGGAGGAAAGGACAGGAAATGACGCTTGATGCGTCACTCCTGGCCAATTTATCACAAATCAGGTTGAAATAATTACAATGTTCTCACTGATTTAGGAAGTTAGCTTAAGTTACGCTCACTAAAATTGCACAAGTCAATGTTACTCAATTAATTACAACTTGCGAATACCTACATTTTTAAGTTTTGAAAGCAATTTCTTAAGGAAGTTTGCTCAATTTTTTTTTGAGTAAACTCCATGTTTCGTTTTATTGTAGTATAATATGTCTGTTTGTATTGGGTTAAGGTAAGTTAAACAGTTTTAGGCATTCGGTTTCCTCAAATGAATTGAGTATGAATAACTAGAATGTTATAATTAAATCATTGGACGAATGAAGCTGAATAACTTTGCTGAATTGGATCTTCTTTAAATAAAATGTACCATCTAAGTTACTCTGATTCATTCAGTGATGAATACAATCAACACGTTTAAAGTAATTTAAAAGTAATTACATTATGAGTGTAGGATACTTATACTTCACATTCCATAATAAACTGGCACTATAACTTTTTCCCCCTGCTGCCTCAGTTTCCTCAAACTGTTTGAGCTCAAGTAACTTAACAGTGTAGTTATTGAAAGATATTTTGTCACGAGATCCTGATTGAGTAATTATGAGATTATGCCATTTATTTTTCTCTCTCTCTTGTGGATGCATTGTGTTTCTGTACATTCCCACTGACTTCAACTGTTAACCTCTTTTCTTTCTAGATGCACATCACGCTTACCTCAGAAGATGGTCCGCGTTCCTCACTATGAGCTCACAGCAGCTGGCATTCAGCAACGGAGAACATGGAGGTTGAAGTTCTGTTGGAGTTAACTAAACCCACGTTTCATTTTATCTTGTAGAAACTCATTGCTGGCCTAAACATAAAGACTCAGTTCAGTTTATTATTCCTCTACTGTATACATTCTGGCACTTTTTTAAAATGTGCAACTTTTAATACTTAGGCAATACAATAGCTACACATGAACTTTATTTTTATATCTTAAATCTCAATATCTCAGTCAGAATAATGGTTAATTCTATGAATCTTGGCCAGGACTTTTTATTTTATTTTTTTTATTTAATTGTCCCTTTCAATGTAAGGTATGTAGAACAAAAGATATGCACTTTGTGCACACTTAACACCTTCTGTCCCATTGACTCACATTATTACCACATATTTTCGATGGGGACAGAGTTCTATTACCTTCCAAAATGCATGTGTAACATATATTACATATATGAATATTTATATGTAATATTATTTACATGAATTGGTTAATAATGAGGCTAGATCAGAAGATCCTTGGTTTGAAGCTTGAGGGAAGTGGAACTTTGGAAACACACACAGACAACCACATGGCGCAAAATATGGAGAAGTGTATTACATAATATAAGTACTTGAAATATTGAACTCCATAAAATCCCCGCAAGTGTTTTTTTTCCCCCTCATTCAGGGAAACGGTTCAACCCCTTGACGGCAGTAAGATGGATGGTGGAAAGGGATGAACTTCAGTCTGGAGTGAGAATGGAAACCTGGTTGTGATTGTAGGCTTGAACACCTCCTACCACACTGGAAGGAGTGGTGGGGATCAGACAGATTTCCTGGTTTGGTCTAAGGTTAGTCTAGGGCAGGGGTGGGCAATCCTGGTCCTCGAGTGCCGGTCTCCTGCAACATTTAGATGTGTCTCTACTTCAACACACCTGAGTCAAATAATGAGGTCATTAGCAGGACTCTGGAAAACTTGACTGCACTTAGGAGGTGATCCAGCTGTTGGATTCAGCTGTGTTGGACCAGGGAGACATCTAAGAGTTGCAGGATACCGGCACTCGAGGACCAGGATTGCCCACCCCTGGTCTAGGGTCAGATGGCCCAGGATCAGGGTAAGGATCAGGACCAGGAATGACGAACCCGGCCAGTTACTGCTTTCAAAATGTGTGATCAGCTGAACGTTTCTTTTCCACAAACACACATCAGCGACAGACAGCATCTCCCACGTAGCCTGGTGAGCAGCAGCTGCTTAAAGAGACACTGACGTACTACCACAAGCCATGTGATAATGAAATCACATAAGAACGTCTTATAAAACTGTAAGACTTATTACAGTTTTATAAAATGTACCATTTTGGGTCACCGAGGCTAAATGTATCGGTTTTTACTTTTAATTCTCGTTGCGCTAAAAAAAAAAAAAAAAAAAGCATAAAAATCAATGCTGTTATTAATTATAACTTGGTCAAGGCTAACACACCCACATCTAAAGTATTCCACTTTAGAGTTTATTTTTGGAAAATATTGTAAATGTTTTTGGTTTTTCTCTTCTTTAAAACCACCTGGGCTGCCACCTTATCGTGGTGGAGGGGTTTGAGTGTCCCAATGATCCCAGGAGCTATGCTGTCTGGGGCTTTATGCCCCTGGTAGGGTCACCCAAGGCAGACAGGTCCTAGGTGAGGAACCAGACGAAGCGCAGCCCGAAGACCCCAATGACGAATCGTAACTTTGGATCCAGTGTTCCCTCGCCCGGACGCGGGTCACCGGGGCCCCACTCTGGTGCCAGGCCTGGAGGTGGGGCACGTTGGCGAGCGCCTGGTGGCCGGGCTTTAGCCCATGGAGCCCGGCCGGGCTCAGCCCGAAGAGAAGACATGGGTCCCCCTTCCAATGGGCTCACCACCCGTAGGAGGGGCCAAAGGGGTCGGGTGCAATGTGTTATGGGTGGCAGCCGAGGGAGGGGGCACTGGCGGTCCGATCCTCGGTTGCAGAAGCTGGCTCTTGGGACGTGGAATGTCACCTCTCTGGTGGGGAAGGAGCCG
>CAEFZY010058505.1:0-11565 GCA_903066815.1 Brachyrhaphis roseni
TTTTGATATTAATTGTCAACAATACAATAGCAAGATAACTAGGTCCAAATGGATCACATTTCACAGGTTAGTAAAAATTAAAATATATATAATTAAAAATATATATAGAAAGTGGAGAGTAGGTTAGCTATGCTGCACAGTGTTGCATGCTCATGTTTGCTTCCATCTCCTGATTGTTTGTTTGTTGCTTTTATTTTGGCACCTTTGACGGTTCACTGGTGGGGGGAGGCGGGGCTCAGCCTGCCCAAGTGTTTTTGTTGGGCTAGTAGCGGACCTGAGACTGATGGGAGATGGTGGCGTTTATGAAGCTGCTGCAGCTGCAGAGTTTTGGTGAAGAAAAAATAAATGAAAGTATGGTGCGGGAAGGTTCTGGAAGGAACAGAGAACCTTCACCTAGGGATCCACCCAGAGGGGATCCACCCAGAGGGGATCCACCCAGAGGGGATCCACCCAGAGGGGATCCACCCAGAGGGGAGCGTCCCGGGATGAAGTTTGTTTTCTTTTGTTTTGATTTGTTTTTGGAAAACCGGCTGGACTCTAAAGAATTTTAGCACCACGGAGTTAGAGCCTGCTAAGACCAGCCACCGACGAAAACACGAGGGGCGTTTTTAGGAAAAGAGAAAAACTACATATTTAAAGACAACCCCCCCCAAAAAAAACTATTAAATGGAACGACTGATGGACGAGGGATCGCCCTTCTCAACTGATGTCAGCTGGTTGAGGAACTCTGATCGGACATGTAAGGTCAGCCTCCACCACACTGTGATTCGTCAGGTGCCCATTTTGTTCCTTTTGTCTACATCAATACGCACTTATTGTTGCAGCCCAGCTCTCCTGTAACCAGTAAAAAAATAAGAACAAGCAAGGATGACAGTAGCGGTACGTAACAACAGTTCGGAGAATTTCGGTTGAATTAACACCAAAATAAGGCAACCCACATAGATTTTGTGACAGATAATCAAAGAGCAGGTGTTTAAGTTAGCTAATCAATCACTGCCAGTGTTCAGGGGATCACTTCCTAATGATTGCTAAATGGAAATTCAAAAACATAAGCGCCATACTTCCGGGACAAGATGCCCCGGCTACTTAACTATTGACCTTTGATGCCTGAAGACTGTGCTGAGTGATTGTGAGGCCTGGATCTCAAATGCTGTAGGATGAGTTTGCTCAAATACAGGTTTACAAGACAAAAAGGGGGGCTTTGATCCAAAGTGTGAGTTTGGTGGAGCTTAGCTGAAATATGTGGAATTCATAGCAAGGCATCACTTGTCACTTTGTCACACCCTCCGCCAAAAACTCTGGCTTTAACATAAGTGAGACCAACTTGTTATCATGGGAGGTTTGGGGGATCTGGATGACCCCAATCTTGGAAAAGTCTAGAATTGTCTCCCCAAAGAAATCATAAAAGAAACAATATTGGTATGAAAAGGCGAAAGAAACAAAGAACAAAATAAATCTGCCATTCAGCTAAGAAGACAATAAGAATAAATTTTTAGGTCCCCACTGCCATTGATAGAACATTGGTTCAGTCCAATGTGTAGGAGGAGCAACAGTAGTGCTGAACCATCAGAGCCACTGAAGCCACTGCCGTAATAATATTTATATTATTAATATTTATACGTAAAAACTTAAAGCAAAAGACACAAAACAGCTTTTATTTACTTTCACTGCTCAGTGGGAAGAAACACATTAACAATAAAAATCAGACTGTAGTTTATTTCATTACTTTGGCTGAATCGTGATAAACTGCCTCATTATGCCTTGGAAATCAAAACTAGCAAAACCGCTACGTTGCTTTCATAGACTTAGTTTTGGTTTTCTCAGAGGTAGCAAAGATTTCAATCAGTTAAGCTCTTTAACTCTTACATTAATGAATTTGGAACGGGAGGGAGGGGCTGATCGCTACAACCAGCTGACAGCTCAATGTGTGGGAGCCGAGAGCAGAGAGTCAGAGCAGATAGAAAAACAGAAAATTATGCCTTTATTTCTTACCATCTCCAACATAGAGCCTTTAAGTTTTTGTAAAGGTGTAGCAAAGATTAGTTCAGTGACAGTGAACCAAACTCATATCTAAACATTTAAATTTTGGTTAGACTTCTATGGGTCTCAACAGTTTTTTTTTATCTGAGAAAAACACATATTTAATGTTTATTAGTCATTTTTGGTCTTGCGACTTGAACACATTAAACACTTTTACAACCACATTTTACATTACATTTCACTGTAACTTTGCCAACCCCCTCCAAAATTGCTCTTAGAAATTTAACGTTTGTTGCCAATAATGACATGGGATTTCCTCCCTTGCTGTCTTCTGACGCAAGATCATCTTGATTAGCTCAATGGGTCACAGATGGAGCTTTACAAGTAAAAAAAGTCACCTCCTGTCCTGAAGGTTTGGGTCAGCAACATAGGATCGTTGGGCATCTCACCTGGATAAATCATACCAAGTTTGGTGCCAATTGACCTTGCTTTGTGAAAGCAAGGACACAAAGTTATAGTGTCTCATTTAGCTTATAACCCCTAGGAGGAGCTTGTTAAGGTTCGAGGTGTGTAAAAGTAAAAAAAAAAAAAAAAGCCAACATTTGAACTTTGACCCAAATGGCCGCCTCCCCGTACATTTTGGGGGGTCTCCAAGAAAAAAAAAAGAAAATTTGGGAGGAAAATTGTGTGCCAAATTTCAGATCTCTATGATGTATGGTTTGTTCTATCCCATGTTAGGGGGCGCTGGAGAGCAGTTTGGCTACTCCCACTTTTGTTTCCACTTGAATCCAAAACTTTCTCGTGGGGGACAATTGGGCGAAATTTGGCAGGTTTTTGAATATTTTAAAGCCTCCATAAAGCAACACTCTTTGTCTGAAAAATAATAAGACATCTTGTGATTACAATTAAATACACCAGTGAAAGAAACTGTTTGCTTTGTTTCAACTCACGGACTTCATACTAACCCTGAATTTGCACACTCAGACCTTCAGACCATTTTTCATGCTATCCAAAAACAACCCAGCTGGTTCTACTCTTCCACTTCAGCATAGAAATATGTATTTTATTTCAAATCATATTTTATCCAGTAAATTTCCAGAATAAAATAACTAATAAATCCTCATTCCACAAGATCACTGAGATGGACATTCAACACTACACTACAAAAGGATCAAAATGAATTCTTACTATTCTGTTTTAAATTAGAAACTAAAAGTTTAAAAATTTAATTAATTTCTTTTATTTATAAGAAATCCACATCTCTTTTAAGGCAGCCCAGAAACAATAAAACTAATGTTGAAACTGAGCGCTGCAGAAGGAATATCCTGAAGATCCTAAAATAGCCCTCAAGTTACTCTATTTATCCGCAGGCTTCTAGAAATTCCCACA
This sequence comes from Brachyrhaphis roseni, assembly GCA_903066815.1. NCBI lineage: Eukaryota > Metazoa > Chordata > Actinopteri > Cyprinodontiformes > Poeciliidae > Brachyrhaphis > Brachyrhaphis roseni. Next base: position 3,370 of record CAEFZY010058505.1, read on the forward strand.
TGGCCTTATAGCATTACCTGAATCCCACTTTGGGAGCAGAGAGAGCACACTGCAGGTCTTAGCAAACAGCTTAGAGGGAGCCGCCATCTTCTGTAAAGTCTTATAACATTCAACTCTGAAAGATGTTTGCTTAGTGTTTGCTGTCAAACAGAAAACAGCAGCATTAGCACCATTAATGTTTAAAGCTCATAAGAAGCAAGAAAACTAATATGGCTGGACTCAAAGTTGAAGAATTTGTTCTTCCTCATTCACCTTAGGGCTAAGAGTTGAGTCAGAGATAAAAAGCAGGGTTTCCTGGAGGAATTGCTCATATGTGAACAGATTGAAGCTCAGATTAGTGACTGATTTAAGATCTCTCAGTCTTTGGGATAAATAAATCACTGTATGACTAGGGAATTTTGCAAAGGCCTGAAATAAAAATAATAAAATATGCCTTGCATTGCTTTGTGAAATTAACAAAAGTACCTTAGATCTGATTGCCCAGAAAGATGCCCTGAATCCGAGGCTGTAGACCTGGACAAGGCCGTCCAGAGTTCCACTCCTGTCCTTAAACCTAATAACTGTTTACTAACATTTGACAGCTTTTGAGAATGATTGGTCTGTTTAAAGTAAGACCACACGATTTTAGTCAGGTGTAAATATGGACTTTGACTAGACCAGTCAAAATGTGTTTCATACTTCAAATGATACACTGATGGTCAGTTTAAGGAGAATGTCTTAAACTTTGCCACAGGCTAGTCATTCAAAATCCCACATCACCTCAACTCAGAATGGCTCAAGAAAATGTAAAGTTTTAGAGAACACTAGTCAAAATTTGGATATAAATCTACCAGAGATCATTAATTCAATTCAATTCAGTTCAATTCAATTTAATTATATAGAATCAATGCTTTGCTTTACAGAAAAGTAATGCATTTTATTCTTGTCAGATATTGTCTGAGTCATCAAGAACGTGTTTAGCTCAAAATGGAGAGGTAAAATGACAAACTTATTTACTCCTACTCCATATTTACAAATGTATGGTTGACATTATAAAAATTGGGGTGATGGTGGTGATGGTTAGAGTTCACCCTGCAATTTGTGGGTTGCTGCTTTGATCCCCACTCCACCTGCCTCTGTCATTGTGTCCTTGGGTTAGACACCTCACCCACCTTTCCTGCTGGCAGGGGTCAGAGGGCATGGAGGAACTTTACAAAAAAGCCACTTTAATTTGATCAAACATACATTCCAATTCATTTTAGTTATCAAATGGTATATTTAGTATTTTATTCAAATTTATTAGGATAATTAGCTGAAAATGCTGTGAAAATCAGTGGCTGAATTAAGACAACTCTGCACATAAAAGTGGCTCCTTTGGCCAACAGTATTGCTGATTCAGCAATTGGTGCTTTTTCTGATCAAAATCAGCTCATAAAGTAGCTTCTGGTTCCAAACCTGCAGAAACCCCTTTCGGATGTTTCCAGGTGAATAGACCTCTCTGCAGCTGTGTCTGTTTCTGCTGTGATGAGCTGCTTTAACTTGCTGTCAGGCTCTCTGGCAGTTTGTGTGCTGCTTTGCAGTGGAGCTGCTGTCGGAGCAGCAACTTTTCCAGGATGATTTCCCCCCAGTGGATCAGGCTTCCACTCTCACAAGAGACATTTGCAGACACACACTGCACTTCTGGAGCAGCCTCTCACCAACCACAGTGTGCAGAGTTTTCTGCAGACCTCTTAATTTAGGATTAGCTAAATGAGAAACTAGCTGAAAGGTTGTCCAAATGCCTGTCTCCTTGAAGGCTGCTGCTGACACAAAGCTTCTATAAGGGACAGATAAACCTTTTAATGAGATGATGATTATCATCTGGTCCAGTTAATGGACCAGATGATAATGATGGTGCTATTCCTGCAATATCAGAATTTCACCACAGGCTGAGATGTGGATTAAAAACAATCAGACAGACGGATCAAATAGGTTTTTCCCTCTGAATGGGGAAACACTGCACAGCAGTCTAAGAGCAGACACAAACCAAACATCTGCTTTACCTCACATAATAACAGTAAACAATAAAGATTTATCTCAACAATGTTGTCTAAAATATCTGAGACAAATTTACCCACAAGAGGCTGCAGCAGCTAATGTCTCTCTCTCTCCATGTGGAGGCACTGCGCCTCCATGTGTGTGTTCACGTGTGTGTCACTTGTCATCAGTTGTTGGGTCTCCCTGGCTGCTTTTCCACTCCTACCTCACTCTCCAGCAGCTTTTCTCATTCGATTCATACTTACTATCTTTGAGGAACTTATGCAGGACTTTCTGATCGACAGAAATATTTTGTGCATTTTTTACTTGCCCTCTGACACTGGTATACATTAGACCTGAAGCACACACCTAGACCTACCCCCCCCCCCCCACACACACACACACAGAAATCATAATGTGTCATCGGTTGAGGATGGGTATTTAGGCTACATGTTATTATCAGTCTGTTGTGGGTGCCCATTAGATGCGTTTCCATGGTAACCATCATGACCTTATATATGGGGAAGTGTTGCATCCTGTGCCATCATTGCAGCCACACATAGACTCAGGGAAGATTTGATTAGTGATCGATGACCCGGATCAATCACGGAGAGTCCCATGACAACCTCCTCTGGGCTCCAGCTGATTTAGACTTCACTTCACAGCCTCACACATGCAATGGTGCTGGGGCTTAATGCAGATGAAGGGCAAGATTATATATATGCATTTCCTCTGTAGTATCCACACAATGACCAAGATAGGAACCAGATTACTCTGTAAAACATTTGAACTGCATTTAGTTGTGTCTACTATCTTCTACACTATATGTCAAATAAATTTAGCCAGTTTTAGATTTTGAACCTAGTTTTTAGATTTTGAGTTTGTGAAAGATGTTCATCTTTCAATAGTAAGTTGCATTAACTTTTTAATTAATTTTGTCAAACCTCAAAGAGTTGAATCAACTAGAGCTTTTAGGTTAGCACTTAAGAAAAGCTAAAAGAAAAAAAAGACAGGTGGAGGAGTTATTTGTTGCATCGTCAGCTGTGCTGTCGTTCCATCCTGCTTCAAGACGGCCATCATCATTCCAGTGCCCAAAAAACCCACGATTTCATCACTGAATGACCTGTTGCACTCACTCCCATCATGATGAAGTGTTTTGAGAGGCTGGTGAAGGACCACATCATCTCAAAACTTCCCTCCTCTTTTGATTCACTCCAGTTTGCCTACCACTCCAACCGCTGCACAGAGGAAGCTGTTTCCACCACACTGCACCTGAGCCTGAAACACCTGGAGGGGAAGAACATTTATGTGCGAATGCCGTTTCTGGACTTCAGCTCAGCATTCAACACAATCACCCCCCAGGACCTGATAAGCAAACTAGCTCTCCTTGGTCTCAACACCCCCATGTGCAACTGGCAGCTGGATTTCCTCCAGACCCCAGTTTGTGAGGGTTGGGAAAAAATGCTTCAAGGATCATCTCCCTCAGCACTGGCTCCCCCAGGGCTGCATACTGAACCCACTGCTCTTCACCCTGATGACCCATGACTGCCAAGCCAGGTTCAGTATGAATCACATCATTAAGTATGTGGACGATATGACAGCAGTGGGTCTCATCAGGGATGACAATGAACTGGCCTACAGAGAGAAGATGAAACATCTGGTGGACTGGTATAATGCAAACCATCTAATCCTGAATGTCAACAGAACAAAAGAAATTGTTGTTGATTTCAGGAAAAATCAGCCACACACCTCTCCTCATCAATGATGCTGCAGTGGAACAGGTCAGGAAAATTAAATTCCTGGGGATACAAGTCACTGACACTTTGACCGGGTCCCTCCAAGTCTCTGGCCTGGTGAAGAAAGCTCAGCAACGTCTACACTTTTTACGTCAGATGAGAAGAACAAACCTCCCCCCTGCCATCCTCACCATTTTCTACAGACAATAGAGGACATACTGACCAGCAACATCTGTCTGGTTTGGAGCATGCAACACCTACAGGGTATGACTGGCAACGCATGGAGAGAGTGGTGAGGACAGCAGAGAAAATCATTGGGACTGAGCTTCCTTCCATCCATGACATTGCCGGCAGTCGCCGCCTGTCCAGGGCTGGGGCAATTATAAAAGACCCCTTCCACCCTCAGCATGGTCAGTTCTCCCTGCTGCCCTCTGGGAAAAGGTTCAGCAGCTTCAAATGCAGAACCAGATTCCACAACAGCTTCATCCCTCATGTCATAAGACTAATAAACTGTAATTAAAATAATCAATAATTGATATTTTTATTACTACTTATTTATTTATTATATTGGTGCATTGCAACAAAATTTCTTTCAATATGTAATTTTTTAAATGTACAATTGAATGACAATAAAATCTGTATTTACTTGGTTTAAATTGCAGCACCAAGTTAAAACTCACAAGTAAAGATTAATGAACTGTCACAACTTATAAAACTATTTTTAGACAACTTGTATCTTGTTGTTAAATCAACTTCATAAACTTTAATTAGCATACTTTCATTTTCAAGTTAAACCACCTTTCAATGTTTGACAGTGTAGTGACCAAAGCTGACCTACATCAGACCTGAACTCCCGTATGGGAGCCCCTTTGTAAGCCTATTTCAAACATTTATGGGTCCCATTTGGGAACATGCTATGGGCTGTAAAAATGAAAAGTAATTAGCAAAAAAACAAAAAAAGTAGAATTTGACAAAATCAAGACGAAAATGAAACTGGCCCAGAAAGCATAATTTAAACAATTTATTAGTTTTCAAAGGTCTTTACTTTTTTTTTTAAATAAAAGTGCCAATTCTTCCATCTGCTAATCACCAAAATTAATCTATGGAGATGGGTTCACTTTTAAATTAGCTTTATTCATCAGTAAAAGACTGATGAATAAAGTCTTTTACTTTATTCATACTTTGACATCAACACATCAACATGGATGTGTTGATGTCATCCATGTTAGCTGGATGACATCAACACAGCTGATGTCATCCAGCTAACATCAGGATGACACAGCTGATGATTATTAGCAACTTCACAGGTTTATATTTATCGCATGAAGCAGCTCCGAAAAGAATCATTTGCACCCATTAAGCCTTCTGTTTTAACCCTCCTGTTATGTTTGTTTCTGAGGTACAGCAATAATGTTTGTGGTTCAATTCAACCTGTGGAGCATTTAATCATGCAATAGTGTCAGAAACAAAAAAATTCCTCCAAAACCTTTTTGTATCCGATTATTAACTCCAATATCAATCAATATTTGTACAATGATGTTTTTTTATTTCTCACAAATAAAGGATCAATGACGACAACTTACTCATTTACTCATTTGGACATAAAAAAAATGGAATTTAAATTTTTTATGTCCACTGAAAAAAACCTAGACACAAAATCAATAATTTCCTTGAAATTGATCTGTTTAAAAAAAAAAAAAAAAATTATATTACATTTTGATTTTTTTTTCAATGGTTGATCTTTATAATTGAACTTGAGACACGTATACTGTTAAGAGTCAAATTAACCCGCTGATTAAAATTAAGATAAATGAGAGTATTTATGTTTCCTCTACGTGTCACTCGGAGTGGGTGGAGTTTGTCCACGGGAACAGAAAAGGTTCCCGTCAAAAGTTGCATGATCACCTGCTTTCTCGCAGTTTCCTAGTGAAGTAAAGAGAATAGTGAGAAAGTGGGCTTGTGTGTGTGTGCGCATGTATGCAGGTGTGTGTGTGGGTGTGTGTGTACGTGTGGGGGTGTGTGTGTGTGTGTGTGTGGTGAAATATGGTTCATAGCTGCAAGAAAACATATAGAATTGGAAATTTAAAAAATAATAATCTTTTTTACCTTTCAACTTGACTGCCGGGTCAAATTGACCAAACAGGATCTATGTAATTTGTAAACCAGGGGGGTTACAAATGTGTAAAGTGAATACATTTTCAATTTATATATAGAGTGTACATATTAAGACAAGTTTCATGCAAAAAAAATAAAAAATGCTTCCAACTATTAAAAAGAACCCAACAAAACTTTAAAACGGGTCAATTTGACCCGCAACATAACAGGAGGGTCAAATGTTAGATTTTGAAACGAAACTTCCTGGAGCAGACTGTTTTATTTTGAAAGGAAGCCCCCTCTGCCTGTGTCTGCATGGCTTGACGCAGCTCTCCTAAACTCCGGCACCTGAACGCCGCGGACCCAGACGCATGGGGAGGAACACGCTCGCTTCTAACTACACTTTACAGTTTAAGTAAAACTTGTGCTTATCATACACCTGCTTCCTTTTTTCGTGTTCTGATTCATCTTTGTCATCCTGCTGACGGACTGAGTTTGGATACTGGCCGAGGGGCGGGAGGAGACGCAGAGGAGCGCTGACGGCTCTCAGATGGAGCATCGGGCTCCTGGACCTCAGGGCGCAGGGCGAACCCGGACTGAGTGAAGCTGGTGGGTGGACGCTGCTCCCCGGTAAGACGCGCTGGCAAAGTTTTCATCATTTTTGCTGCTTTTATTTGCACTTTTCTTGCTGCGCTGCCCCGTGTTCAGCACCGAATGGGTTGCACAACAGAACATTTCTGGATGTGATGTCGCTCTTTGTCATTTGCGCTCTCTACAGAATGGATTTTTAGAAATTCCAAGTCTATGCAGTAAAATCAGTCTTTGATCTTATTATGGAGATGGTGCTTGGGTGTATTGAGTGCCTGACTCATGGAAGTATTTAAAGATTTTGTTTAGATATAATGGTTTTAATTAAAACCAGAATCATCATTTCATTCCATTTGTCTGGCAGAGTTGCATCATAAATGTCAGGCTTTCTGAAAGAAAGGATATAAACAACTGTGTTGTTTTTGCAGATGTGGAGATAATTTTGATTTTATTCAGCATGACACACTTTTCAGCTCCTGCTTTAAAATTTAAGGATGATTACTGATTGCAAAATGATTCCACATTCTTAAAATAAAACCACCTCCAGGGTGAGGTCTTGTTGATGGATAAATATACAGTTTTGCGTTTTGGAGAGTTATATCAGGAGGGAATTTGATTCCATCATGGCCAGACTGTCAGCAAGGGAGGCTTGTAATGATGTGCCTTGAAAAAAATAATTTTCAAGGCACATCAGTCCATTTTCAGGTAGAAGAAAGGACTTCCTTTTTTAATTTTCTGTTTAATTGATGTCTACCCAACAGTCACTATTGAATAACAAAAAAGCTCTCAGCTGTGCATCCCAGGACTCCTTTCATTGTAAAAACTGAGTTTCCATAGCAAACTGACTGAAAAAGGAGGGATAGTGGTGAATACAAGCTCATTATTTTCATCAAAGATGCACACACAGAAGGACTTCTCTTTAAAGTGAGAGCTGGCTTGCCAGCTCTCCTGCTGGATTTTTTACACAGATGCCAGAGAATGCTGCCTGTGCCGTTTTGTCCAAAATAGTTAAGATTTTTGTTCTAACTTCTTAAAGTCTTTGTATCTTTTGGAATAATACCCCCCAGCCCCCAGGATCTCAGGGGACCCATAAATGATGGAAAGAGCATTTGCCGGATCAAACATGGGCAGCGTTTGCTATGTGTGTAACCATGGCAATGTGGGTGTGTTGTAGCATGTTCCACCTCGTATCTTCTCCTGCCTGATAAACATTTGAAGGTATATTAAAAGTAAATGATTCCCATGTCATTCAGTTTGACATTTGCAAGATTATTTCAGTGCTTAGTGGAATCTCCATGAACCATGGGCTGGAGTACCTCATCAATGTCAACGCAGTTCATTTTATCCTAAATTAGCAGTCTGTGAAAAATGATAACTCTCATCATCGTCCTCATCATATCAGCAGATTTATGCAAAAGCTTTCAGATTTTATTCACTCTTTCACTTCGTTGTATTTTGGGGAGATTTTATGTGATAGACGAAGACAAAGTGCTACTTATTTGTGAAACAGAACTAAAATAAACTTGCTTAGGTCCAGCAAATAAATGAATTGTCCCAGAAATTATGGCAATGAGTGATAATATTGTTAACTAATAACATAATGCAATAAATATAAAAGTCAAGACAAGGAAAAGGATTTGGATCCAGAAAATAATTCTTCTATAACATTGTGAACAACTGTGGCTACTACTCGACTCAGCAATACAACTCGACAGTTAAAGCAGACAGTACAATTTCCATTATACATTTCAACAGTAGAAGCTTATATGTGAATTTTAACCAT